>PPHD01024391.1:0-12131 GCA_002909625.1 Bambusicola thoracicus
TGAAATTCTGTCTTAGCATTTGCCACTATTTACATCAACAACTACCTACTGCTAACATGGTGTGTAGAGCTGTCCTTCTAACGTGTTTTGCAAAATAAAAGAAAAACAGAGAACAATATACGCAATGAGGGATTTAATATCAGCCAAAGCAAAGAACTCCAGCTGCTCACCAGCTGAATAATTCTGTTTCTTGTCTTACCTTAGTCATGTCACGATCCATTTTCACCACCTTCTCCATGTTGGCTCCAGTTCCTAGTCGGAATGGGCGACCTTCTGAGCTACTGTTAGAGTGAAAACAGAACACATCAGCTTTACTTGCATTGGTGGAAAAAAGTGAACTATACAGACCAATTTAACCTATTATGCTCATCTTCAAATGATTTCATATCAGATTCTGCAACAGAACTGCTCAGCAGTAACAGAAATAGTTGATAATTACAGTACCCAAACGTACTGTCGTTTGTAAAAGGAATTGTTATTGAATTTAGCTATCTGCTAACAATTCGGCCCTTCTCCCTCTGAAAGGAGCGTAATGAATTTTTTTCCTAATAAATGTCTGAGGGTTAATAAATCTGAGGGTGCTGAGTTAACCTTTCACCTAAGAACACTTAAAAATCCACTTCTTTAGCATCATTTTAAGGCACAGATTCAAAACTACCTCAGAGTGGGAAGAGATGTGACAAACACTGCAAAAATGCAGGAGGTAATAAGGTTGACAGCTCAACATTCAGACATCTCAAATCTAGGCAGATATGACTGCATATTAAGAACACTGAAGAAGCTATAATAGCAAGTTATTGGCCAGTGTATGCATTAAAAACACAACTTTAATGCCGCTTTGTTTCAACAGTTCTGTAAATCCTACGTAGTCTGCAGTAATAATTATGACAACACATTCATTTTTGATGCAACACTACTGAAGTAGCTAGTTTTTCGTGTGCTTTTTTTCCCCAGACATCAAAATGTTTGTATGTTCCAAGCCAAAAAGAAAACACATCACATTCCATCACAGCTTCCTTCTTTTATACATTCACGTACAACGGTTTCTTTCAGCTTTGCTGCTCTGATCAATAGCAAAAACAAGAGAGAGAAGTTTAAGAAATATTTAGATCCCTCCTACTACTACCTCACCAAAAATTCAGTGTAGCAGTATATATTTTCATCCACGTAGGACTATGCTGTGCATCAGCCCTATGAACAATTTTTTTACCGTCTTATTGTTTACCAGGAAATACAACATACTGGGAAGACATCTTGCTTTCCCACTTCACACTATGTCCATGACACACTCTTCTACAGCTGTAGCCCTTAAGAACTTAAGAAAAAAGGAATCCATCATTAATTCCAAATGAATGAATGAAGATTACCTCAGCAATGGCTGAAGCACTTCATGGGATGACTGGTCTTCCCGTTTATGGATGAAAATAGAAAGTTTGCCATCCACTGCCTCACTTTCTTCTCCAGGGTCTTTATCGCCTTTTATAGAATTCTTAGGGCTGCTTTTTGCTAAAGCAGTATCTGGTTCAGAAGCAGTTGGAGAAAGAACTGTCTGGCATCCTTGAAGCGAAAAGGAATGAACAAATAAATAGAGAGTCAGACAGCACGAACGTCATCAACAAACTTTCTTGGCCACAAAACTAATGCTGAAAACCCTTAAGATGCATCTAAAATGTCACTGTGACACAAGAGTGTGACAGAAATACCACGATCTTTGAACACCAACATACCACGTACCTTTTCCTACTCAAGCCTTCTACCAACACAAAAGCTCTTTACAGAAATAACTTGCTTAGCAATTTCTCAAATTAGCACGATACCAAAACATGGTGGTACCTGGTACTACATAATCTGCCAGCTTTGCTAAGAGCAGAGACGCAATCTTGGAGGCTGGGTCGCTGGGATCATCTTGTTCACTGTTCAGGGAGGGCACAGAGTAACTCCAGGGAGGCAGTTCTACATTTCCACAGTCTTCCACACTCATGAGGGGTAGAGCAGCACGACACAACTGAAGGATTATAAGAACCAACTTTGGAGAGGGGCGTTGATCCAAGAGAAGTGACAGAAGTTTGGACACACAGGCTGGCTGGCTCAGGATTGCTTTACCTATGTGACTCCTGAAAGTGGGGGGAAAAAAAAAGAACTGCTGTTAAAAAGAAAGGAATACTTGTTTGCAATCATGAAATAGAACAAATTATTTAAAAGACATAGTTAAAAAAATCTAACTACAATCATAACAGTTGATAGCACTGTTCAGAAACTAAGTCCAAATAAGACTCAGTTCATACAATGATTTGAAAGTTACCTTACCTTTGGTTATGTCAAAAACAACCAAAGAAGAAGGACACCCACCTGCTTTCATACATAGAAAAAATCATTCCACAAACAAAGGCCTAGTACCTTGACAGGTCATTAAGAAGACTGAGGACATCTTGAAGTGCATCATTTCCTGCAGCTTGATTACCACAGCACTCTGTAGCTCGTGCAAGGTGATTGGTAAGAAGGCTGGAGACCTGACGAGCCAGACCAGAGTGAACAGCTTCTGTTGAACCACCTTTAACAGTAATGCAAGAACACAAAGTTACAAATAACAAAAACAAATGTACAGAACTACAAGTTCCTTTCCTGTATGCTGAATAATGTATTTTTGTTTGGTTACAGCACATTTAGACATAAAACATTACAACTTGAAGTAAAAATGAAGCCTAAAACAACAAATACAACATTTGCATCTGATCAGGAAATAGCCACGTGCCTATAAACGTATGCATATTGTGAGTGTGAATCCCAAAACAGGAGAAGTACGCAAGCAATTGTGAAAGGTCTCTTGGCTCTCTGCCACATCCAGGCAGAGCCAAGTAGCAGACGTGAAATTACCCTCAGCACATACACAATCCTGTGAGCATGGTTAAAACACAGTTCTCTTTATACAGAAAAAAATGGATACACTGCATAAGAAGTTTTTCCTCACGTCTGAAGCAGAAACAATTACTCAAAGAAATGAGAACACAAAAAAACCCTCAGACTACAGAAGAATTAACAAAAAACCCACAAAACCCCAGAGAACACCAACAGGAAAACCAACTTATTTTTGTATTCATTTGTATAAGAAACATAAATGCTACTAAGTCAGCAGCAAGAAAACACTATTTTAAGCCTACATCTACACCACTTCTCACACAGTAAGGCACACAACAGAAGTACAGTTGGGAGCATTCCTACCTTCTTCTTTCTCCCATTCAACACAGCGATTGGCCAGCACCTGAAAGGCAGCCCAAGCCATGGTGGCCACCTTCTGCTTCTTGGTCTGTTTCTCATTTGAACTGGATTCTGCCTGGCTGCTTAAGCTGCAGAGCCTGTCCATAAGCTGTACCAGGCCACTACGTACCAAACACTTCTCTTCACTCCTGTACGAGGACAGAAATTCAGATTTTACCAAAGTAACCTTCCACTTAATAACAGTAGATCCAGAAAGAACCAAGAGTTTGCTGTTAAACTGAGCAATTAAACACTTTGCAGAACTAGATGGTTTTATTTCTGTCTGGTGAGGAGAAAGCAAAAATCCTATACCCTGCGAAAATTTAACAGAACATTCTCAGATACTCTTTTTTTAATAAGAGGAATATATTTATACTACGTAACATTTCCCCTTAAGGTAAAAATCTAATAAGGACAAGTGCAGATACTTTCCTTCCCTTTCCATGTGAAATATTTCATACCTTGTGTAAGGTATAGTGCATAAGAGGCCAATGCTATTTGCACAAGCAATGGGGTAGCGAGCACACAGCGAGACCACAGATGTCATAGTCTCCCCAAAAGCTTCCTGGACTTGTTCCACCATCCCGCCACACGTGAGCTCTTCAATTCTGTTGGTGGTACGACATTTGAAATAATGGTTTTTTAAGTTAAATAAAGCAAACTTCCAACCATAGCTTTACAAAAGTTATGATATATTATGAATTACCCAAGGAATATTTAGATACAGTATTAGCATTGGCTACGTTTACTAATAGTATCTAATTAAAGTGAATTTAGTATCAGTCAAGATAATATCCTATACCTGTAGGCATCATCTCAGCACGAAATGAAAAAAAAAATCTATTGCCAAATAAAAGCACATAAGAAGTTTCTGCCTTTTCATCCTACAAAGCCCAATGCAAGTGGGCGTTACAAGCTTAGTTCTGCAAACCTGATCTCTCAACTTCAAGACACTGCTCACAGTTTGTCCTATGCAATGCAACTTGCTATTTTCTACAGAGACCAAAATGTTATTTTCAGAGCTACAAACAAACCTTGGTCCTCCCTGAAGCACCATGGTCACAGGGCCCACGAGGTGTGTCACCCCACCAACCCGAACAGCCGCAGTCAGCAGCTCTCTCATATGCACTAAGGCTTGCTTCCTTGTGTTCCCACGCCGCCACCTTGTCTGAGCAGCGAGCAGAAAACTGCTGCTGGATACCTATGACATTGGTTTGTTAATGAGACACAGCAAGACACCTCAGCACAGGAGTTTAAATCAAGAATATGACAATTCAGCAGATTTAAAAGGGCATACCGCTTGGTCAGGATTAGTTCCAATGAAAGCAAAGAGCTGCCCCAGTAAGACACTGTATGTAGGTTTATCTCTGCTGTCCTCAATGGTCAGTGATTGCAGAAGAGTGAAAGAGCTACTTCTGTGGCTGGTAACATGGCGTCGCCTATGAGAATACACAATCATCAGATATGAGATCAGAGAGTTAAAAAAACAAAGTGATATACTTGCAAAGTATATAATGTTTTTAACAACACAAGTCACGCTACTGTAAAGCAGCTCAGTGGAATAAAGGCTTGCATACCTTTGACTTGATCGAGCAAACTCAATATCTTCATTACCAATCATCTCTAAGTCAGATGGTGCTGACATACTGCGAAGGAAGACGGGCTGGCGCACTGCATGAGATATCACTTTTGTTTCAGATGCAGACTTGCAGGCTGCAATATTACATAACGTGAAAGCACGTTACTCCTGGTGTAGTAGGTTATTTACAACTGCTTTTGAAAATCATTATAGCAACGATGAAGAAAACAAAAGCTCGACTTAATTTAGCGTGGAAGAGCTTATTTAATTTGAAAAAGTAAAAACAGTTCAATTTTGGTGGAAAAGAAGAAGAGGAATAAATTATATCTTTGAGACAGAGGAAGATGAGAAAAAAAAAGTACAATACTGGTATAGTGAGACATTTACCTGGAGTCTCTGCAGGGGTTCCGGATATACTTCTTGTGATACCAGACTGCGCTGCAATAGTGACGTGCAGCAACAGCTCTGCCCTGTTCATCAAGCTTTTAACTAATGCTTTTGTTTTTGCTAGGGGATGGTAAGTCCTCTGTATCAGTGAATTCACCTCTTGAAAGAACTTCTCCCTGAGATTATGATAAAGGAAAACAGAAATACTCAATTACATTTTAATGCCATCTGAAATACTACAAGGAAAAATATTTTAAAGACAGCGTCACAATATTATGCCTACAAAGCAGGAAAAAAGCACTAACTAGCCAACTTGTTAGGAAAGTATTCACAGCTGTAGATACTAATATATTTAGTCAGGAAAATTAAAAGTATTTGCATTTATATGTGTAGTTGGAAGTTCATCTGAATGTTTCTGTTTCCAAAGATTGCTTTCTCCCCTTAAGCCTCCAAGCCTTTCAATGAGTTTAGTACCTGTTTTGAAAACATTTAACAACAGTGTGAAAAAGCAGCCAATAAGTGTCAGAGGGTATACTGAGATTTAAAGGCCAACTTCATTAAGCATTTTATGCACAAATGCAACTCCAACCCCGCACACTTCCTTACAGAACTCACAGAAACTCCACAACTACTTAAAACGGTGTGCTCAGCATCCAGCTACTAACCTTAATGCCAGGACCACATTCTCAAGATCACTTCCATCAAAAGAAACTTCCTTCATAGAACACAGAAGTTCCAGTTCTTTCATCTTGCTCTAATCAAAGTGAAGGAAAAGGATGAATGCGTATTGAGAGAGCAACATGAAGCATGAGCGCACACAGCAGCCACAGTGCTTTACCTCATTGAAGTGGTAATCATAGAAGAAGGGAACATTGTTCTCCAGCTTCCCATGCATGGCGTCATCAACCTCACTCTGCCATTTCTGTTCCAGCTCAGCCACGCTCTACAGAAATAAATAACACTGCAGATACCTATTCTTAAGGAATACAAGAGCTCTGTAAAGAGAAGTACTTTCTGCATCTTTAGGTTTCTAAAATGCTTGTAATACATCTATATTCTCAAACAAAAAGACCCTTTTATTTGTACAGTTTTGTACCTGTAATTGTCTCTCCATGGCATTTAGCTTCTTAAAAGTCTCTCCCATAATTTTACAAAGTAAATCATATTCTTCAGCATGTTCTTCCTGATACTGGAAGTTTATCAGGGATTGGAGTGCATCAACCAAATTCAAATGTTTAATCACACACGAAACTACCATCTCCTCCATTACTTCGGGCTGAATCACTTCCCTAGGGTTAGAGGTAAAGCCAAGCTGATTAAGCAAGAGTAACGGACAAACTTGGACAACTCACATTTACAGCCTGCTTGACACTGCATTCATAGACAGGTATTTACAGCATATCAGATGCACACCACCAAGCTGACAGGCAGGCAGTTAATTTGTTTTTTAAATACTTACTTTGGTACCAAACATCTCAAACAAAAATCAGGTTAGAAAAATAAAGCAATGACCACTTACTTTATGCTAGGTCTAAATTGAGGCCGAGCACGTCCAGAAATTTCCCTGAGTTTTATCATGATCCCTGGAGGCAGTCTAATCCTAGGCAGATCAAAATAGTGTCCAATGGGAGGCACCAGCACATCAGAAGGATAAGTAAATTCTCTATCCTCATCTATAGTAAGAGGCAGTGGAGAAGGACTTGGTGTAAGGGCTGGAGATATTACACCATTAGCTTCCACCTGCCATTGGCACCTGAAAACATAACCAAACAAGAAAAGGACGTGGGTTCCATTTTTTCCCCCTCCTTAAACTCTCCCTCCTCATTTAAAAAGAAGCATTAGAGGAAAACACATTACAAAGATTTACATATAGCTTTATTTCATAACACTGTAAGTGTGGCTTATATCAAACATGTCCCAGTTCTCCTCTCCTTACTCTAAATAAAACCTCTATTCTACAAAATATTTCCTCAGTCTTAAGCAACACAGAACCACTGAACAAACTGTGCACCACACCTTAAACACGTAGCGGTGCTCAAGCCCCAAAATCTTCCTTCAGAAAATGCAAGGTCAAAATTTTTGCTTGTTTACCTTTGTAATAGTTTAGATCTTAGAAGCTCTTGACAGGTTTCTTCATCTTTGGTAATTTCGGGTCCATTGTATAAAATCCGAAGCATAGAACAAGCTAACACAGAAAGGCCAAGTGCCAGGTCAACTAAGAACGGCAGGCCTCCTGACACGTCCTCTGAAGACTCCTGCAGTAGGAATAGTGATGAGTTGCACCAATCAGTCAACCACACAGTCCTTCCCTAGCATATTTCAAAGTAGTATATCTTATGGAGAGATATACTGAAAAAATGCTTTAACGATTAAAAGCAATATATAAGAATAACTCAAAACAATAAAAAAGAAACAGCAAAGTTGGTTTTGGTTCTTTCAGTCCTTGGCCTGACTCTCTCTCATCACACAGACCTAGTTCTAACTCCTCAGTAGCAGGATTCAAGTTTCCCCCACTCTTCTTCATAGCCTACTATCATTATAACCATTTCTGTAGAGAAATTCTCATCTATAAGCATCAATGGATGTTAACGTAACCTCATCCAAGCCAGTGCCAATGACACGAAACAGATAAATTTGGCAATAACTGTCTTCATAGAACATTAAACACGCTACCATACCATGCCAGAGGGCACCACTAGTTAAGGATGCTAAAACTTAGATCCTATACACTTAAATGTATGTCCAAAATAAGCTATTACTGTTCTAAATCTTAAAATTTAACCTCAGTGTTTAAGTACATTTCTATTTGATCTGAAGTACATAACAGAAGATAGATTTAAGCTGAACCTGTCATATTTGAGTACCTGTGCTCGAACAGTGCAAGCAAAGCCCCACATAGCTTTGTCTGGAGTGTTGTGCTCACGACCACTCCTCATTTCAAAGGAGAAGGTGACTGTATCTCCTTCCACCTTAGCATTTTGAAGGGAAGGAGGAAGGAAAAAAAACAAACAAACAAGAGATTTAAGTAAGAATTGAGGCAAACAAACAGGCTTTTCATAAAAGTGGCTTATTTTATGGATTAATGTTTTTAATGACCGTTATTTAAGTATTTCTTTTATCTCCAATTGCATACTCTGATTTAAAATATATATATATATTCCCTTTCTGTCAGAGCATCTTTTAGTGGACAATTTGAATTTAATTCTACTGCTGGCTAAACATAGTAAAGCAACAAAGAAAAGTTGTTGGAGAATCACAAGAAGAATTTATCAGGTCAGTCCACGTTACGCAGCTTCATTTTTCATCAAAATGCTTTCTTTGTTTGTCTGCAAAAATCATGCAAGGTGAGAAGACAGCCAAGCTCTTCAAGGAGGGGAACGTCAGGACACGAGTAGAAGATTTTGCTAAGAGAATCTCATGAAGAATCAAGGTCTGAAAATTCACCAAAATCCCATTATTATGAACAATCGTCTGAGATTGCCTTCCAGATCATTACTTCTTGTTCTTCTTTTGGCAATCCTATTTTGTTACGTATATATGCTCATGGGACAGTGCAGGAGCACAAACGTGTGAGAAAAGAACCAAGGCATGGCATACAGTATGAGGAAATGTATTACAAAACTCTTGAAATACTGAAGTTTTGGCATTTTTTTTAATCTTACTTTTACTGCAAAAAGTATCTGATGTAATTTGAAAACCCAACACAAATGGTTGGAAAGCTGCTACATTTGCCACTTGTTAAAGGTGACCCACAAACCTAAAGAGCAAAAATGAAAAAAATAGCAATCATCCCCATAAATCCTAAGGAAACATGCACTGCCTCAGACTGGGCCAGAATTCATCCTGCAAAGACATACTTATGAGAACAGCAGCGTCATCAGAGGTTGCAGGGCTGGAAGACACCTCTAAGGAATTCCAGTAAGATGCAGTAAGACAGATAAGCTCAAAGAGAAGCATCACGCAACAGATGGACAAGCTTACACATATGTCCTTGGAAATAGCAGCCCACTTAAGAAGAGCTCTGATCATGGAAAATCATTACACTTAAAAGCTTGGACTTCATTTCTACAAGGGTTAAAACAGACTAGACGTGATTTCCAAAGAGGATTTTTCTATGTGGAATATTGGGGGATTGTAATACTGTACCTTTACTAAGTCTTTCGGCCAACCAGTTCCTAAGACACTACGGCTGCCATATCCCAGTGTATTGCCTCCATACTCAGCAACCTTCCTACTGTTTGTGTTAGGACCAGCATAGATCACCAACTTCAAAACATAAAATACACTGTTAGACTGTAAGAGAAAAACAAGAAAATCTAATAATAATAATAATACTTAGCACTTACACCGCGCTTCATGTTTTCAAAGCGCTTTATCTACATTAACAAATCCTCACAACAGCCTTGTGAGGGGAGTTGGCAAGTATTATTATCCCCATTTTACAGATGGGGAAACTGAGGCAGAGAGGAAGTTCAGTGACTTGTCCCCAAGGTCACACTGCAAGTCAGCAGCGCAACCAGGAGAAATCCTAACTTCCAGTCCTCGTGCTGAGCCAACTAGAACATACTGCCTCTCAAAAAACAAAGGGATTGATCCTGTTCCCATTGAAGCTGGTATTTCATCAGCCACTCCACTGGAAACATGATGAGGCCCGAAGTTTTCTGGAGGAACTTAACCGGTCATGAGTGACAGTGATGAGTGTCATTACTGCAGGATATTGATCTGCAGTATTGAGGAATATGTGGCAACAGTTAGAAAGCTGCACAAGTATCTCTCTGATTACTTAGGAATTGGTACCACTGTTCTTTCTTCCTTTTCTTGAAATTGAAGACACTTATATTAATTCACGTAAACAAGCCATTTATCACCAAAAAATAACTATTCCAGTTCTGACCAGTTTAAGTAACCTGTATTGATCTACAAAGTAGACAGCTAGTTTAAATTTTAATAAGGAAAACTGACCAACAAGGAAAATAAGAAGGCACACTGAGAAACTGAGCCATCATGAAGTGCAATTAAAAGAACTGGAAGAGTTGGTATGGATTTATGGAAGGGAAAAAGCCTGTACCTCTGGAGCAAGTAAGTACCTCAGTATCTAATTACTACTGTTTCTGACATTGCTGGTGAATATTTGTCACAAACAGAGTCTAACTCTTAAAAGAAAATCCTCACTACTAATTGACAACCATTGGTTACTGTGTTCTGAACCAATAGCAGAGGAATCAGGCACATACTTTTTTTGTTCGTTTCTACAAGAATAATAGCAATCAAATAGGAATCATTTATGTTCCATCTCAGTACCTCTTCACGTTAATGTTTCTACATTACATAACATTTGGTTAAATCTAGTCTTCTCTGCGCTAAGATGAAACTCAAGAACTCCTTTGAAAAGTTATTCACATTTGTGCAATGTAAGAAATAACCCCTCAGCATCTCTGTACTTTAGAACATCGAAGCAAGCAGACTGTGACATTACAGTGTACATTAGTCTTCTGTCAATAAAAGCCTCCTTCACTACCCTGACCACTGGCAGTAAGGCACCCAGAAAGGCAAAGGGCAGAAAAGATGAAAAAGAAGTGCTGCTGACAGAAATACACACAAAAGGAATTTCTGAGTTGGCATGGGCTTACCTTATCGTAATCATATTGTGAAGAACATCTGTTGTCAAATCTAAGATACAGACAGCGGGCTCCTGGTATGTGCACAGTTTCCTTAAATTTATAGTTATCCCTGACAGGATGAACAGTTTCTACAGTCTTCCCAGCAGCCCAAGGAGCAGGGATCTTCAAGCCTGTAAGAAAACCTGGCTCTTCCTTCTCCTCCAGCATTCTGAAATAACAGAGAGAAATCAGTCCTAAAATTCAACACATGGGTTTGTGCTATATGTTCAAACATATGGGTTATCCCATGAAAAAGACTCAAATGTGAAATCACCTCTCATCATGTAACAATTTCCCTTTGTGTTCTGACACACCACCGGGAGAGCTGCTCAGCTCTGAGAAAACCGGAGACTGAGTTTTAAGCAGCAGTGCAGTCTGCAGGACAAAATATACAGTGTTAGACACATGCCAATATCCAATCACTAAGATCTTGTTACTGAAGCTTATTCAGAATTATACTGCATATTCTCAATGGCAATTAATGATTACTTGGTACATCAGCTTTTGGGATTGCAGAGCAGTTTTTCAACTGTAATCTGTGCATCACTTACTGCAGAAAGTTGACAAAACTCCACAGCGCCTTACAACATGCACGCATGCAACACCTTCTGCACCACGTAGACAACTGCCGACACAAAGGCCATACCTGACTTGTATAGAGAACCAGCTGCACCAGCTGAGGCATCAAGGCATCAGCCATGGTTAGAGTTTGCAAATTTGGATGCATCAGAGATGTCAGAAGGACAGGAAGCAGATGACCAAGCATAGTAGCTTTCGTAATTTGTTCCAGGCCTTTTAATCTGAAATAAGAAAGGTTACATAGTAATAACTACTTTACAACATAGAGAATCACTGCTATTCCTAGTCATCTGTTTAACTTTGTAACAGACAGCAAATGATTGAAAATGCAGAAAACATTTACATTGTATTTAAAAAACCAATCTCTATTAGAACATTGAAGACATTACAGTTTCTCCAAAGCGTTCGCACCCCAAATTTGATGTCAACTATTAAACAACAAAGCAGAAGACAGTAAATCAAGAGTTTAATAATTACTCAGAAAACGATAAGCTTCTATTTGGATGGGATGAAAGTCCCCATCAACACAAATATGTTTGTTCAGTATGTATGCCACATTTCTAACACAGCTTATGAGGACATTGTCAGCTGAGAAATTAGTCTCTTTTCATTCATCCCGCTCATAAATACCACTGTCACTGACTGAAAACTGATCACTTTGAATAGTTTCT
>PPHD01024392.1:0-12130 GCA_002909625.1 Bambusicola thoracicus
ATATCCTACCTAAACCTCCCCTGTCTCAGTTTAAAACCATTCCCCCTTGTCCTATCACTATTCACCCTCGTAAACAGTTGTTCCCCCTCCAGTTTATATGCTCCCTTCAAGTACTGGAAGGCCACAATGAGGTCTCCCCGGAGCCTTATCAATATTGAAGCACTCAGAACAAACCCTCCGTGGCATGGCATCCTCTGCAAAAGCCACACGTGACCTTTAGAAAAGCCCCACATTTCACACTGACTGAGATACTACGCAGTTTTTCCTATTCATAACTACGCGTACAGATGGGAGCATCCACTCTACCCATGCATCATGTATGTGGACTGATATAAAATGCAAGCAAATCAGAGCAGGAGTATTTCACAGCCACGCTCCCTGGCATATACCAATGCACAGGGTGAAGGCCAGCAGCTAACAGGGAGAAAAGAAAGCACTTATCACAGTGCTTTACAGCTATTGCATGATGGTGCAGATCTGCCATCTGGCTCTCTTTAGAGCATCACCAGACCTGCAAGCTGACATGGGTTTTGTGAGGGTTTGTAAGTAAGGTTTTGCAGGTCTGACTCCTTATACACCCATAGCCTTTACTTACATGAGCAGGAATGCACAACTCTGTGTTATTAGTGATGCATTACGAGCAGCGATTTCCTCATACATTGGCTTTCAAGAGAGCTATTCCAGTGGAACGAAAGCAACGCCGCACTCGAGATTCCAGTAATGTTTGTGTGGACACTTATCAAAATGATTTACTTTTCTTGCAGGAATACCGTCAGGTAAGTTTATGAAGAAGTCCACAAAGAGCTGTTTCACATCAAGGTAAAAAAGCACACACGTATCTACACACATAAATACAGCATGCATTCAAAAGGGGAGCTGCAGCAGAAGCTTGACAAGACACAATCCACAGAATAAATGGACCAGGCTATGCTTGTAGGTGCTGTCTTATTAAAGGATACACATCCCAGCCCCAACGCAGATCAACAAATAGATGCCCCGCTAAAGCCAAATGAACCAGGTCACTTTCTTTTCCTTTCCCTTCTACCCACAGAAGGATTTTGACATCTTGCATTGCAAAATGACAAACAGTCTCGCAGGTTTTCTGCTGCAGATGCCAGCCAGAACGTTCCCCTTCCCCACCCAATATGTGAAATGCACTCGCCACCAGAACACCAATTATTCCCTGGCCAAGCAGGAAAGGATTTTCTCATTCCCTTGGTGACTTTGAGTCCTGACAACTTAATCACTGTAATTGAAGGTAAATATTACTTGAACTCCACACATTTCTTCTTATAAGATACATTAGGCATATATACATTAAAAAAGAAAGAATAGCATTGCTTTGGTTAAGCTGAGTTCAGAAGGTACGCATGATCGCAGAAAATCAGAACCTTGCTCAGAAACTCCTTTATCGATAAGAATTTTCATAACCACGGGTCAGCGAACACAGAACTAACAGGGCATGGAGACAAACCAGGAGGTGCCAACTCTAGAAAACCTCACTGTTTAGGAAAAGCTTGTGTAAAGCCATAAATCATCCGCAGTGGCTGTTACATGCCAGCAGTGCTCCCCTTCTGTGATGTTCCTGCCCAAGTAGCCATGGGAGCGCTGTTGGAGCTCTAAGCATGGCTGTTCTTCCACCTCTCGATTGGAGAGTTGCAGTTTATGCAATTCCAAGAATAGGATGTGCTTGTTTAAATGAGTACTGCATTTCTGCAACCTCCAACAAGCAGCTGTAAGGGAGAAGAGGAAAGGTTCCTGCTCTAAAGACCGAAGAGCATGTAAAAGGAAAAGAGCAATTCTGCTATAACTGCTGGGAGGCCTGAAGACTCTGGAAGAGATATCTTTGTGTCTTGAGTTCTTCAACTGCCAACAAAATCAGGCTGAGAAGTTGGGAACAGCAGTCTGCGGGGAGTTGGTAGGATGGTCCCAAGCAGGAGCAAAGCACCGCTTAAAACAGTGTTAAGCGTGGAGTGATTAGGAGGAAACAATAGGAAAATTCGAGGAGAGGCTGGGAAGTGCACAGGAAAAGATGAGGGTCAATTATAGCCAGAAGTCCTCAGTAAACATCATCTGTTTATGCAATTGGTTGAACGTATGGAAAATAAAGCACTGTAAGTACTAGCAGGTTTGGTTTTTTTTCTGCCTGCTTTCTTCACTTCATACACACAATGCTGATTTAATCATTAAGCTAGCACACCAAACTCATGGAGTGAAATCCTGGCTCTCTTGATTCGTGCAGGATCAGGACTGCCTGTCCCACACACTGCTCTCTCAGAGCACCTTTCAGCCATAGCTCTTTAGGGAAGGAAAGAATACGGCATGATGGTAAATTATATGCTGAAAAGGATTCACATCACAAGGGGAAGAAAGTTTGGCAGCAATCGAATGGCAGGCAGACACCTCATGAAATGAGTTTCAAACCCGAACGTATTTGGAGTTTTGAGATCTTGGGCTGAAGAATTAAGGTGCAAATATACAATAACACAGAAAGCAAACTGGAGTAAAGCAGGGTGCCAGTACACACACAGCAGGAGCAGGCTGCAGTGTGGACTGACTCAATGAAACGTTCCTCCCCTTCAGACCGCAGGCATTTCTTAGCACTTAAAGCTTAAAATAGGTGAATTGAAAAAAAAATAATAATCTACTATACAGTCTAAGATCTGCCAGATAGGAGCTACAATTACTGGAGTCAAGTAATTTCACATGCCTTTGCTTCCTTGTTTGCAAATGAGGGTGTACTACTTCATAAGTCATTCTGTTAGCTCAAATTGACAAAAATGACACAAAAGGAAAAGTACAGAAGAAGCAAGAATAAAGGCAGATCACAGCTAAACTGTAATTTCACTAGATTCTTGCTTAAATTACAGAAAATGGGCTAGATGAAGGAAGTAGAAGCTAAACCTCCAGCCTGAGTTGCGATCACATGACGATCCATGGCTTTACATTGCCCCCCATTCCACAGCCTGAGTGAATCACAGTGATCAGTGACTTTCTTGTTGAGAAACCATACCAACACGATTAATTTAATCCAGCTCTATTCCTGCTCCTCCGGCTCCTCAGTGCTGGTAGGACCCCCACACAGCGTGCAGAATTTGACAGGCAAGAACCCAGAGCATCCCTGTATCTTTCCAACACAGGTCTAGCTGTAATGCAGAGAAGCACGGCAGATTATTAATAGAGAATCACTCTGCAGTTTTGCAGACATGAAGGATGACAGTCTTGCTTTAAGGAGCTGACAACTTAAAATTAAGTATAAGCACAAACATTTGGATTGGGATCAAACAGGCAAGAGAGCGAACAAAGACTTGCAGCATGATGAGTTTAAGCAGGATTAAAATAAATACGTGCATAAATAAGGCCGCGTACCATCAGTTCTGAAGTTGGTTCTGGCATAAGAATGGGTACCCTGGAGCTCACCTCATTAAGACTGGTATACCACAGACAGCATCTTAGGAAGAGCTAATGATACCAGGTTTCTAATACAGAAAGGGCTGCTGCCAAGAAAAGGGGTGAATTTTCCCTGTGCTCATGATGAAGAAGACAAGTGACAAGATATAAACCACAGACCTTTGCTAGCAGGATGAATCTGTCACTATATACATGAAACCTCAATCACCAGGAGCCTCAGCTACCGAAAGCAACTCTGAAAAGCAGCAGGAAGGCATTAGGTGGAGTTAATCCTTGTTTGGCCCCAAGCTGCTGGAGTTCATGGAGCGTTTGGACACCACTCTCAGCCACAGCGTTTGGATTTTGGGTGGTGCTGTGTGGAGAAGGGGGTTGGACTCAATGATCTTTGTGGTTCCCTTCCAAATGGGGGTATTCTGTGGTTCTATGGAATGGAATATAGGATATACAGGTTCTAGAAGCATTTTATAGCCCTCTACAAAAAACCAAAGGAGATGCAATTTGATTTCTCGGCAAGTTGCAATCGAACTTCTTATACTGAGTGCCAATAGATCAAGGCATCCACCTACAGGAAGCAAAATGCAAGTCCTGCATGTCTAACAGCTGTTGGGCCACACAACATGACAGCACTTCTTCAAAGTACCTCTGTTCAAGAAAACTCTCCTCTTCAGCTCCATTAAAATAAATTCCGTGCTAGAGGACAGGGAAACCAGTGGAGACCTTTCAGTTGGATATTAACTGCTGTACTCCACACGAACCATCAATTCTGTCTGTTAATCAGTAAGGACAAGGAGTGAGGTTAGGAAGCAACAAATGGAAAAGAGACAAGGAAAAACCCTTTCAAGAAAACCTGTTTCCTCTGGGGCATTGGAATCCATGCTCGCTACAGCTGCCTCCATCTGCAAGGAACGAGCAGGCAGACCGCTCTGGCTGCAACTGAAGGTAAGGAATTTTGTAGCACATCTCTGCTCGGAATAATTTGGGGGTTATTCCTTGAATCACTGATTGGAAGTGAACTGAAGCCCACAGCAAGACTATGGCCAATGCAGAACAGGGCAGCTGTGGCTGCTTCCAGCTGAGCTGTGAGACCCTCCAATGCTCCTCAATGCTCCCAGGTACCCATTTTTATCATCACATAACAGCAACCATTGCAATCTAGTACATAAATCCAGAGGTGTTTGGTGTTCAGGTACACTTGCACTGCATCTGCTGACCCCATTTTTTATTTCAGTATTAAACTCAGTGGTGATGTGTTTCCGTTACGACGTCATCCAAATTCTCCCAGACCTTCTTGTAATTCTATTTTTATTATTCTATTACATGTTTTGCTGCAGGTTCTTCCCCTACCTCAGCAAGTGGCCAATTTCAGTGTTTTCATTTATTTGTCTAACTCACGCATTACTGTCACTAAAACAGAAAGCTGCTGAACGCCATCTCTTGACATCCAAAATGCCATTTGCTTGTCGTATCAACAACACTTCTACTGCTGTACAACGCATTGGATTCCAGCCTGCTTCCATCACTGAAACAGGAGCCATCCAAGGAGCTGTAACGCTCAGCCAGGTTTTGCCTTCAGCCTGAGAACAACAGCGTAACAGGAAGCAACAGGGTTGCAAAAGTGCAAGGGATTAAATTTTGGCCAGGGACTTGATTACAACGATAGCCATGGGGATTCATTCCAGCTGTCATTATCAGATCCTGGTCAGTCGTACAGCACTAACAGTCACAATGCTGGCAGTTACAACACCTGGACATCTAACGTCAGCTTGAGAGCCCTGACACCGTGTTGTGCAGGGAGCACTGACTTCCTCCTACTGTTCTCACACTTTTCAGGAAAAAAAGCCTTCATTTACCTCTCAGCAAAGAACCACAGCGTGTGAAGTCCATGAGCAGAGACTGTGATGGGCTATGGAGGTGACACACAAGAAGGGCGGAAGGGAAGCAAGGAAAGAGTTAAAGAGAAATCAGCACACCGCAGAGCA
This sequence comes from Bambusicola thoracicus, assembly GCA_002909625.1. Lineage (NCBI taxonomy): Eukaryota > Metazoa > Chordata > Aves > Galliformes > Phasianidae > Bambusicola > Bambusicola thoracicus. Next base: position 5,391 of record PPHD01024392.1, read on the forward strand.
GAAAGATCCTTTCTGTTTCTTGAAAGAGAGACACTTAAATATCCTTGTGACATCTCATTTCACTCTAGCTACACTGCTGAGGCCAGCAAAACCTCTCTTCCTTTGCATTTCCTTGCAAATTACATCTGTGTGTTAGACTGAATATAAACAAAACTAAAGGAAGAGATTTCCCTTAGGATCTCTCTACTGGCACGGTACAGAGATCCAAATACGGTGACTTCATCTTCCCAGAAGCATCTCAATCAATTCTAACTGTTCTGTTCTCACCTTGAACAACAGAGGAAGCTCAGTCCAGCAGAACAAGCACAGCACTGGGAAGGTCACGTTTCCCAAGTTCTCTTCCCAGCTACAAACAGAGCTGGTGCAAAACCACAGACAAGTTATGTGCTATGGCCCGGGCTACCAAAAAAAGACCGTATATAGAATCATAGAACCATAGAATGGCCTGGGTTGAAAAGGACCACAGTGCTCATCTGGTTTCAACCCCCTGCTATGTGCAGGGTCACCAACCACCAGACCAGGCTGCCCAGAGCCACATCCAGCCTGGCCTTGAATGCCTCTAAATGTGCCTTAGCACCTATATGAAACTTGCAGCAGAGCTACGAGTTTCATGAAGTGTTTACAAAGTGCACTGAGATCCTTGAAAGAGGCAACCCAGATGTGCAAAAACGTTGCTTTCCCATTTCCCTGTGTTATGCAGCTATGACACTTAGCAGTGAACAGATAGGTCGCAATTTTTTGTCTGTTCTGCAGTATACCCGTACACACTCTCAGATACAGCATTTTGAAGGAGTGGACAGGACTGCAATGAAATCAGTGCAGCCTGGTCTTTTCAACCCATTGCCACACTCTAATGTCAATGCCAACAGCCAGGACAGCCATGCCAGGAGTGCAAGTGCTATCCAGAAGGTAACAGCACTGTAAGGAACGCTTAGAAGTAATCAAAGACTTCTTCCCGTGGTTGTTTTACTACTGCCATGTCATTCCCCAGGCACTCTTCATTAGCCTTTTGTAATAAGTGGCACGGGCAGCTGCTTTTAATCCTTTCTAATCAGGTTTCAGAAGACCAAACCCTTCTCAATTACTGAATGAAGGATTCCTTCCTATACTCCACAGATACAGAATTGGAATGGAACAGGAGAGAACTAACAAGTGGGCTGTGAATATAAGCAAAGGTACTAGCAAGGAGTATGTAAAATGCAGACTAAATTGCTGAGAGAAAGGGTACCATTAAAATCACTGGAAATACCCAGAGAGTAAAAGAAGTTCTAAGAATAAGCACAGTCAGCATCACAGCTTGGCTTCTGCTAAATGCATTCTGAAATGTGAAGATAATCCCTAAGCAAAACCTCACTTCTGTTCCCTTTCTAATAACAAACCCAGAAAGGACTGCTTGTGTGTAAGCAGAGTTCACCTACGAGCCTTCAAAGCAGATGGTTTAAATGGCCATACCTTCAATCCTTTCCCCTTCCCCTTAGAAAATGCTTCTCAAGAGGAACACGCACACTTGAAACTCTTCCGCTTCTTTGCTCTGAGAGGGTAATATGTTAGAGAGCTGATCCATGTATCCACATCAAGTCAGACCTTCGTGCAAGGGTGCAGATATTTCCTGTTTTTCAGCACAAGCAGTGGCAGAGGAGCTGCTGAGAATACCTCCTTGTGTCACTTTTTAGTCACTTATTTGTGAAGCGTGCCTTCGTCGGGACCTGGTTCCTTTCCTTTAAGCAGGTGTGAAGAAGTATTTGCAGCACAGGAAAATGAATCAGAACATTACGATTCAGAGCAGCGTAGACCATAAATACCAGCAAAGCCCTCCTGCCTGAAAGCGGGCAGGCTAAAAGACAGATGCAGAAGAAGAATAGAAATATCATGAATAAGAGAGCTGAAATCTGAAATACAATCCCACAGATGTGCATGCATGTTCTTCTTCTCCCCCATCTATTAAGGACTGAAGAAAACAGTGTCCGCGAGAAAAGGGTTTTATTTTTCCATGGAACATCACTCATGCAGCCCTACAGTTCATACAGACTCTTGTCAGGAATTGCCAGGGTACAGCTCTGCATTCCACCTCCTCTTTCCAAGCCCAGGTTGGATGGGGCCCTGGGCAACCTGGTCTAAGTTGGAGGTTGGTGGCCCTGCCTGTAGCAGGGGGGTTGGAACTTGATGATCCTTGGGGTCCCTTCCAACCCAAGCCATTCTATGATTCTCTGATTTTATGATTTTCTGCAAAATCATAAATGTAAATGGGGTGGTTGGTGGCCCTGCCCGGCAGGGGGGTTGGAGATTCATGATCCTTGAGGTCCCTTCCAACCCAGGCCATTCTGTGATTCTGTGTGATTCTGTGATTCTCACACCACTATTCCTACAAGTCAGCTCCTCAGATCAATTCAAATTAGCACCCACGAGTTCTCCCCACAAACCCAACTCTCCCACAGCATGCTTCCCATTGGTACTGTGTTTTAAACACAGACCTAAGTGCTTAACTATCCTTATTGCCTGTGTGTCCTACCTTACCCTTTTACTTTCTGGTATGTGTAACATCCTGCCCTTGTTCTGTCCATCATTTCATTGGAAGTTCTCTGGGGAAGCAATTAGCCCACATGTGAGCACTATATAACATAATTAACAAATAATAACTACTGAGAAATGTAGGCCAAAAAAGCAAAGTTATCAGAGCAACATTTCTGCAGAGACTTGTATTGTTCTGTACTCACTTGCAGCGCTAGCTTCCAAGATCCTGGAGGCACGTATTATACCCCAAGCAGCATAAAAGCAAAGGTGAAGACTGTGCTTTAAAGAAGACATAAGATGTTCTGACTTTATTTGGATTTACAGGCTCTGCTATTTTCTCCACATTCATTAACGTTACCAGTAGTAAGCATTTACACAGCAGCCTACAGTTAACAAGCTTCAGAATTCGAGGTGAAAAGCTTCTAATTTGGATCTAAATTAACTTTGGCAACAAGAGTACCAAAGGAAGGAAAGACAGGATGACTGTAACCATGAGCAAGATGCAACACAAACTTCAGATGTGACATCATTTACTGTGGAAAAACAGCTTGAGGAGACAAGGACGCAACCTTTGCTCCTGGGTGTTCCTTCCCACAGCAGCTAGAAGGGACTGGCACTGATCGTTGCTGTCCTAGCAAGGGAAGCCTTAGATTTCAGCAAGAAACAAACTATTTCCCAGTCCTGAGGTATACCAGGACTGTACCTGAGGAACCGCAGGATGGGTATTTCAGCCTTTTGCATGCTTGCTAGAAGTTGTAAAGAGCATATTACGTATCTCTTCAGTGCAGTCTGTCCCTGTGTACTAAAAAAGAAGTCTATTAGCTGCCAAAACCAATAGATGTGGGTTTCTTATAAACCTGAATTAGACTTCTCCCGGGGGAAGGGGGAAGCAAAAAAATAAAAAGATGAACAAAGGGAAAAAGAAAAGGAAGAGTCAGTTTGGATTTGTTATTGGGAAGAATAAAGGCGGCTCTTGGGATGTACGGAGGAAGAACAGCCTTCAGGAAAGAGGATGAATAAATCTCCCCACACCTCCTTTTAGACTACATCAGTAACAGTGACCATAGTCTGAAATGCGGCTTTTGGTTCCAGCAATAGCTGACCTTGTCTTGAAATGCTACATTAAGATGGTCCCTATGGGGAGCATGACAGTAAACAGCCAGATTATTCCAGCCACAAAGCAGGTGGAAAGCTTGCCAAGAAGCAGTTGATGCTACTTCATGGGTAATCCATGGAGACTACAAGTGCCAGCATGCAGCCTGGGAGCTGGAGCAAGACAGAGCATGTCTGCTGTGACCTGTAACAAAGATGAGGGATTTTCATGGGGAGTTTGTGAAACGTGAAGACTTTTGGCCCCGTCGACCTACAGAACAACTCATCTGTTTTAACCTACGTATGCGAGCAATTTAAGGAGAGAATAGCTTAGATCAGCACGTACATTGTCCATATTACCAAGGCCTCCTTCAAATGCCCAAGAAAATCCTACCCACCCAAGTAAAGAAGACAAGTCCTGTGCTTCAATACAGACACAGAACCATATATGATGCACAGATGGCTTGTACTCCCATGGATCATGACTTTATCTCAGCTTTTCTGCAGCAAGAGCTCATGGGCCCTCCAGCTCTATCTCCCAACCATTTGAGGTTCAAGCATTTAGTTTATTTTTATTTCACATCTGTATCTATCCAGACTGCTCTTGGGCTTACATCACCTTCCTCCTCTGGGAGTGAAGAGCCTCACTCCCCATCTTCAACTCCCTCATCAGGCTTCACTTCCTTTGGCTCCCTTTGCATGGCTGACCTTTGCTCTTCTGCTTTGCTTTTCCTGCCTGCCTCCAACTTCTGCACCTCGCAAGCTACAGCCTTTATTTCACACCCTTCTTTCCCCTTCCCCTTCATCCTTACCTTCTATCTATTTTGGCGATTACTTATAAAGCTCACTCAGGTCAGAACTATATACACACATCTTTCATTACGCGAAGGATTAACTTCATAGTGCTGCATAAAGATTCAGCAGTCATCCAGTCTCATGACAATGAGAAAATCCCTGCTCCTGTAATTCCAAATAGATTTCCTAGGATTTCCTTACTAATGCTTCATGTAATGCCCAAAGGGAAGCAAAGTGCTCTGTGGTTGCCCAGTGAACCACACAAAACACAAAACCTGCGCCTCGAGGGACTTGCGGGGTAAAGCCATGAGTGGGTACAAAACAATACAAATAATTAACAGGTAGGCAGTCCCGCAGGGAGTGTGTGTGCTCCAAGCTGGAACGTCTCCTGGCACAGGAGCTTCGAACAGGGAGTGGGAATGGGATGCTTAGCACAGCTTAATACAAAAGCGCTCCAGGAATAAGCAGCAAAATGAAGACAAGATTTGGGAGGAAATGCCAGATTAAAGGAAAGATCCATTTGTTCCCAGTGTCTCATTTGTTCCTAACGTTCTGTTGTCTACGCATAAGGGGAGATGCAAAGGCAAACAGCGCTGTCTCCAGCCCCTCAGCCACATCCTACAAAGCTGTTTGATGTGATGGTGGTCGGGGTCTCAAATCCTGGCTGGAAGACTTGGAGTATTTCACCTGGATGTCCTGAATGTGCTGAAGCAGATGGAAACCAGACAGCCCTGAAATTCTCACTTCCTTATGCCGAGAACTGAAAAGGTGTAGAAAAAGGAGGACAAAAGACTCCTGTCCAACAGATCTGAGCAGCCTAGCATTTAGCAAATGCAGAAGCTTTCAAAGATTTAATTTCCCCAGTTAGACTCTGTAACAATCCACCCTTAAAAGCTGCTTTCTGCTTCGGATTTACTTCCTTTCAGTCAATCATCCTACCACTCAGCTCTCTTTTCATTACGTGAGCCCTCTGTAATCCCTTCTGCTACCTGCAGAAGCTGGGTGGTCCCTCCATCCGGAGCTCCACCAAGTCAGCCAGCCTCAAAGCTCAGCGGTGACTCAGCAATGCCAGCTCAGTTTTATTCCTTCCCTTCATTACCCCACACTTAATGCCCTAAGAAAAGCTGCGGGAGGAGCCAAGAGTTTTTAAGGAAGTCATTCCAAGCGCAGACAGAGGCCACAGCTACCCCAAGATCCGAGCTACGTGTTTCACTTTAAAGAGTTTTCTTGTAGGAGCTCTGAGCAAAGCAATGAGGCTTTCTGTGGCTTTGCAACTTGTGGCTGGATGACCCCATATCTACTGAAGTGCAAGTCCTGATTGAAGCTGTTCCTGTGGTTACGACATTCGTAACGGCTTCCCTCTGCGTGGATTCTCTGATGTCTAATAATACAGTTGAGCCCAGCTGGGAAAACAATTTGTCTTTCCTCTTTATGTGACCATTTATTTTCACAAAGAGTAGGAATGTAGCATTTGTAAGGCTGCTGTCTCCTTCTGTAACATGGCTGGAATCAGTGAGGGAGGAGGGAACAGATGAACTGAATAATCACATACATTTTATTTTCCTGGAAATCGGGATAAAAATGAGGTAGTAACGCAAGTAGTTGACATGGCAGCAAAAGGGTGCAGGATAACCTAACATTAGGTAACACAAAAATTAGAAGTCAGTACATATTTCAGCAGTCCATCCAGCCTGCTAATGCCACTGACAATTCTGTGCATCGAAAGCCTGCAGCAGTGAACTTAAATGTGCCAGCACTGCTTACCCTTAATGCACACGCATACCATCCTTCAGCAGGTTTCTCAGGCATATCCCATCTTCATCACAACGTGGTTTGTGCTATAGGGTAGGTTTGGATTTTACGTGGAAGTGAGGCTCAAGGAGAAACAAGAAAACAATAACGGCAGCATAAAGCATCACTGATAACAGTTTAAACAAAGTGGCTGATTCTGTGCAGGAGAAGATGAGAAGTCTGCTCTCCCACCTCTGCTGCAGAGCAAATCAAAGCGGTGAGGGTAAAACACGGATGGCAACCATCAACGTAACCATTTTTGCAGCAATCAACACCTCTTGAGTGAAAAAAAAAAATCCATGCAAATTGGCAGGTAGTAAGAAGCCAACCCATCACTAAAAAGGAGCAATTGTTCAACTACATTGCAGATGTAGGCACTAACATCCATGTTGCAACCTGTTATCAACCGCGGTATGTAGAAGGGATTAAAACCTAAGGACGAACCACTGTTCCTCTTACAATCCCGTGTCAGGCCAGGCTCTTCCAATTTTTCAGCTTTAATATCCATACAGTTGCAACACCAGACCAACTGTGTTTGCTCCTAATGAAAG
>PPHD01024393.1:0-12130 GCA_002909625.1 Bambusicola thoracicus
TTCATTTAGTTTAGGGATGCACTGGAATAATTTAACTATTCATAGTGGATTCTTTTCTTAACAACAGCAGCTGTCAAAATAGTCTGATCATGAACAAACAAAATCACGAATGAAAAACCATCACACAGGACATAAAGGCACATGAAGTCAATGCCCATATAGTTCTCTGTAGAATATCTACAGAAATAACCTAAAATGTCATGCTTAATCACATATGCTTTGTTTTGTTCTTCTACTTGAGAGCAAAGACAAACAATGAACATGGGGATCCATAAAAGCCACCAAGCTTGGGGTGTGAAGGTTATTTTGGATATGTTTTTTTTAATCTTTCATTGATCATTATTTAGTCTTTTTCTCAATTTTGTATTAGTTTTAAGCTTATGTAAATTTATATAACTTATGCGTAGAAATGGTATATGTTGGAAAGTGCTACTAAAAATGTTACCAGTGTCCAGACTATAAATCAATATTCTTACTCAGTCTTTTCAAGTTATACCAACTTTTTAGCATGTTTTCCCTTATGGATATGTCACACCATGCATATTTGGGTATTTAATTCAGATATACTATCCAGAAATGAGAGATATAGTCCCCACCCCATGTTACACAACCGAAACATGAGCAAGACCGTAGAATCATAGAATAGTTTAGGTTGGAAGAAACAGTAGTCTATCTGCAGAAAAATACTTATGTTTATTTACATGTTCTTCAACATGTATGTCTGTTGTCTGACAGACACCAACAATCACAGTCTGGCTTAGACTCCAGACTACTGGCTTAGACTGCATTTCATCCAGAGTCTTTGAGCAACGTCATATTTGGGGGAAATGATTCAAGAACCACTAAACATAAAGATAACATTTCCATAATTATTTATAAATTTTGGATCCAGATGCCTGTGTTTACCATTTAGCTATTGTATATTTTCATTTATCAGTAGAAATATCCTGACAGTGAAACAAAAATGATTCTCAAAGCATTCTACTTAATCTGTGTTCATAGCATAGTTTATTAATACGAAATCTTTTTCCAAATATGCATAATGATTTCTCCTACTTTTGAAAGTTCTACTAATATTTAAGAAAACAGAAGTGCTTAAAAACATTTTGGAGAAATTTTGCCTACTCTTTTCCAAAAGAAGTATGTTTACACTCAAAAGCACTATTAAATGCTATTCTGAAACACACCTGGCTTGTAATGAACACTATGTTAAATTTTATTACAGTCAACATTTCAAAAAAGGAACCACTGCTTTGAAGAGTACTTGAAGTTCCTCAACTTATATCTCATTCTCTCTAAACAAATCCAGACCATTAAAAAATAGATTTTAAAATCAATGTTAAAGTACATAAGCATCAAGGAAAAGTCTACTTTCTTATTTAATTTCTTCAATCTTCAAAAAAGATCACAAAATCTTTGAATCATTTAGATTGGAAAAGGCCTTCAAGATTAACAATATAAGAAATCTCAAATGAGATGTTCAATATCATATTAGTTTGGTTTAAAAATGCTTCTCTAGGTGCTGTACAATACTGAGAAACCTCCAGCCAGGCCTTGCTTGGGTCCCAGCACAAGAAAGATGTAGAGCTGTTGGAGTGGGTTCAGAGAACACCACAAAGATATCAGAGCACTCCAGACCTGGAGCAACTCTCCTATGATGAAAGGCTGAGGGAGTTGGGATTGTTCAGCCTGGAGAAGAGAAGGCTCTGGTGAGACATCAGTGCAGCCTTCCAGTAATTATATGGGGTTTAGAAACAGGAGGGAGACTGACTTTTTACATAGGTGGATGGTGACAAGGCAAGGGGAAACAGTTTTAAACAAAAAGAGGAGAAATTTAAGTTAGATGTTAGAAGGAAATTCTTTTCCTTTGAAATGAAATTCTCAGTGGGCAGCAAGGCACTGGAACAGGCTGCCCAGAGAAGCTGTGGATACACCATCCCTGGGAGCACGCAAGACCAGGCTGGATGGGGCCCTAGGCAGGCTGATCCAGTCAGGGGCAACCTGCCCATGGCAGGGGGGCTAGAACTTCATGATATTTAAGGTCCCTTCCATGTTGGAGTATATTCAGACAATATATGTACGTATGCACTAAGTTATTACTTTTTTTCCTCTTCAAATAAACAATTAACTGTATGACTGCACGAGCTATTATGATGATGTCTGTAATACTCTGTGTGGAAATATGTTTTTATTTGCAGCCAAAAGTAGAAACACTGTGAAAAGAATTATTTGAATTACAAAACTACTGTATTAGCATATTAATTTGCTTTTCTTCCTTCTGAAAGTTGTTATCTGAAGAATAAGAAATCATTTTTAAAGAAGGCAACTAAGAAGTGAAATTTAGTGTAGAAGCTGTGTGATTTAGTATAATTTATGTATTTAGCCTTGGGTTTCATATGACAAATGCAAAAGAGGTATTCATTAATCGCATCTATAGATGTCAAAACCAAATAATCCCTTACTACAAGCTAAGATGGAACAAGGGTGTAAATCAGACCTCACTGCCTAGTTTCCAGCCAAGTAATATTTTCTGTGTTTCAATACTCAGAAATACATTTGTATTGTTATAGGTACTTACCATAAAACTTACTTGACCAAGCTGTTAAAACAAACGTTCTACAAAGTCTTTTTCTGACTTAACCTTGAGCATACACACAGAAATTCAGAATTTAAATACAGTGCACCTGAATATGTTTTCTTATATCAAAGAGACTTTTTAAAAATCTTTAGTGTGTCTATTATGTGTCAATATCTCATTACTCATTTATTCTGATTTAATACAAACAGCCGTGGAAACCAAGCCTTATCCAATTCAGTAAGCCTACTTACTTCAATTTTTAGTGTGGTAAATGCTTTTTTCTGCCACACACTTTTCACCACACAATTTATCTATGTGAATTAACAGTCGTTTTTAACATACATGGATCTATTTCTTTATTCTACAAGCAAGAGTGTCACATGAACCAGGAACATGTTAAACTTCTGAGCACTTATAAGTGGATACATGCTAACTTTTCCAACCTAATTAATTAAATTCAATACATGTATTTTAAAACATTATAAAAATCACCTGGTAAAAGAGAATGGAAAATAATTTATGTAAAGGAGTAATGACTTTATTTTCTTATTTTTTGATTTTTTCAAATCTTACAGATTTGCAGTTTTGAAGATTGATGTAGCTATTATTGCTCTTTCCTGACTAACTTGTTCTCTTCACCACCATCAGCTGACTACAAACTCACACAGCAGATATTTATCCCTGTCTTCCCATTAGAACAGAGGGAGGGAGAGCTAAATGATATGATTTGTACGGTCTCACCATGACTGATACCAGGAAATCAGTGTGTCAACTGGAAAAGGAATAACACATAACCAAGAGCGCAATGTTGAACTTCTCATTAAAACATCAGGAAAAAGGTTTTCCTCTGAGACAATAATAAGTGTCTTAGGTGATTTCATATATGCTTCATTCACTTCTCCTATCTTATTTAAATTATATGTGTCAATCAGAGGGAATAGTAATTGTTTTCATTCTGTCCAGGCATTCTTCTTCATTATTTTTGACAAATGTACATTGATCTTCTTGGACTTTTGAAACATAACCATTGCTATCAGATCTGTGGATTATAAAGATTTATAGAGCTTTATGTAACAGGTTGGAGCATCAGAGAAGGGCAGTAATGAGCATCAACAGAAACAGTCGTTTAACATAAGGATATAGCAAGAAAATGCCAACATTATTATCCACAGTCACATTCAGTACCTTGGTGTTGAAATGCAGGAAACCTACCATTTCAATCATATATTTTATTTTCTATGAATCCTGAGACTCTGTCCATAATTAGAATTACTAAATCTTTTGAATGAAAATGTTGCAGTTTTACAAGTATTGCAAGACAAATAATAAAGAGAGTACAGTACTTGATTTGTAAAGTCACCACTTACCTTCTCTGCTGATTGGGCCGTACCAAAAAAGATTGGAATAAAAGCTAACCAAATTATGCAGGTTGTGTACATAGTAAATCCAATGGGTTTTGCTTCATTGAAGGTCTCCGGAACCCCTCTTGTTTTAATAGCATAAACAGTACATGTGACCATCAAGAGAATACTGTATCCAAGGGAACAAATGAGAGACAGATCTGAAATGTCACATTTGAGAACTCCCCTGGCATTCTCTGGTTCAAGAGTCCTCTGCTCTCCATAATCTACTATGGTGTGTGGTGGATCAATAGCAAACCAGATGAAGACTCCAATAAGCTGCAAGGATATGAGACTGAAAGTGATCACCAGCTGGGAAGCTGGACTAATAAATTTGGGAGCTGTGACTGATTTTTTACCCTGTTCAAATATTCTGTGAATTCTATTTGTTTTGGTAAGCAAGGCAGCATAGCTGAAACACATGCCAAGTCCCAGGAAGATCCTCCGAAATGAGCAGATCACTGTATCGGGAGTGGCAATCATTAAAAAAGTAATGGAATAACAGAGAAAAATCCCAGTCAAGAGCACATAACTGAGCTCCCGTCCAGAGGCCCTGACAATCGGAGTATCGTTGTACCGGACAAATGTCACGATGACAAAGGTGGTGGCAATAATACCAAGGATAGCTATGAAGACGGGCACGATGGCCCATGGGGAATGCCACTCCAGTTTGATTATGGGGATAAGCTGGCAATCTGTACGGTTGGCGTTTGGTCTTTTATTGATGGGGCACAGTTCACAATTGAATTCATCCAGCTGGTAGTGGTACCCTTCGCAGCGTTCACAGTGCCAGCAGCAGGGCACCCCCTTCACGGTTTTCTTTCTTTCCCCAGCTTTACAGGGTAGGCTGCAGACAGATGCCGGATGAGTGTGCTCTCTATTAGCCCACTGCATGTCTTCTACCTGCGGGTATAAAAAATTAATGAGCCTTCTATTTACTCCCATTTACAATATCCTAATCCTGGCCACACGTTCGTCATAAATCACTACATGCTGACAGTCCAAATGCGGTTTACCATAATAAGAAACCTGTTTCTTCCCCATGTATTGACTTTATGAAAGTGTTAAATGATTGCATCCAATAAATCATTCATGCCACTGGCTTGATGAGTGTCATTAGTTTCTATTTACCTCTTTACTGCTGACCAAATTGACATCTGTAAGAATATTTATTGACTCATGGCTGCTTTAAAAGCAAAAAACCTCATACACAGCGCTTTAAAAGTTAATCATATGCAAATATAAGTACCATTAGTTCTCTAACACTTAATTACAAAATAAGGCTATGTGAGTTTCAAATAAGTTTCTGGTACAGTGAAGAAAAAGACTGAAATCTCCTTGTATCAGTTTTGTCAGAACAAAAAGTGCCAGAAAAAACAGGAATGTATAGGAAATGTAATGCCATGTCTTCCAAGAATGGTGGTATTTCACACTTTTTTACTTTCTGATTTTTGAAAATTCACAAAAGAGTTTTGTTTTCATTTCTAGAAGACAAAAATGAGTATACATTGCTTTCTGAATGATAATGGAAAAAATGTCATGGCTACACTTTAGTTCTCCTGATTTAAAAATTCCAAGATTCTTTTTGTAGTATAAAGCAAATGCACACAGTGCAGTCTTTCTTTGGAAGTCCCAAATTTCTCCACAGCAGAACATTAACAAAATAAATGTCCTTTTTGTTTTTTTTCTTTTTTTCATGCTCTTGTCTATTCTTCATGCATACCCCCCACATAAAATCTGTATGGGAAATTAATGGATTTAAAGTGTCTCTGGCTTAAAATTATCACTCAAGTTAGTCCCAGCAACCCTTAGTAGCCCTTAGTAACAGTGTGTTCTGCAAGAGGTCACACAGAGTGATCCAGAGCAGTTTGCAGAGCAAATAATTTCTTACAGGCACCAGATTCGCTCTGTCATGCTCCCATGCTCCATCTTTTTTTCCTTTGTTAGGTGGTAAGCACTCAAGGATGAAGGACTCGCCTTGTTCTTGTCTATTAAGTACTTAGCACTTTCATTCTATTTAGAGGTTTTATTTATAAGTGAAACAGCAGTAACAAAACTTCATGTGTCAGGAATGTTTTCAGCTCCTTCTGGAGAAGGACAGAATGGGGACAGCTTATCAAGAGGGATAATTTTGGCCTTAAAGGTTTATTTTTCCAGTCGTTTTTCAACAGATTTGAGAGAAAATCGCAATGTAGCATGTCCGTCTTTTCCTTCCTCTGAGTACCATGTCAAAGTACCATACAGGCTGAATACAATAGAAGCATGCAGACTGGCTCTTTGTCTCCTTTGTCCCTTCTTCTGCACAGTGTAGGACTTGACTGTCATTTAACACTAAAAAGGGCAAAAAGTGACCACATGGTAATGAAGAGAAACATGCTCACACAGGCAACCCAGTAAGTCCCCTGAGTCATTTAAGGACAGCAGTTGATTTGGGACTGATTAATGATTAAACTGAGAAGAATGAGATGTCCTTCTGGGGAGTATCTTCTGCTTACATTTCAACCAGAAGCAATCCAGTTCACTGAAAAGCCATGCTACTTCTGGTTATTGCAGTAATTCCCAGCTATCCATAACATGCAGCACTGCTTCTCTGTATTCTTGGCCTATTTTTTATTTTTTTTCCATGATATGAATTTAATAAAGAAATATGGTCAAAGGCATTATTACAACAAAGCTCTTAAAGTTCTATCAGTTTTTCCACTTATCAAATGTATTTATCAGCTTCCTGGGTTCTTGAATCTGTGCAGAATATTCACCTGTGTCATTATTTTTCTATCCATAGGTTACAGCACTACTGAACTCACATCTTTTCTGAGATTAAATTTACTCAATATATGATAGTAGGAACTGTTGATATACAAGAAAGAAGAGGATCATCAGAGACATTTTGGAACATACAGTCATGCACACTGTATAATTTTCAGAACTGCTGAATACCTATAATTGTCATCAAATTCAAAAGGATTTTGTGAATGCTTAGCCTCCTTCGAAAATCAGATTATTATTTTTTTTTAAGTAGACAGAAACACGTAGCAGTGGAATTTTCAAAATTGCCAAGGGGAAATTATTCACTCCACCTAAATAATTTAAATAGGAGCCTATACTCTTTATCTGTTTTTTAAAATCCCACTGTTTCCATATGCAGTTTTTATCATCTAAATGCTTTGGAAAACCTGACCAAAAGTGATTTATAAGTTCAAATACTGCAAAACTAACATCAGAATAGCTTAACTTTAGTCACAGATTTTTTAAACAGGATTCTCATGGGGGAATGAAAATGACAAGAAAGACAAGACCACACACACATCAAAAACAAAAAATGGAATAACAGAAGGGTTTTTTGACGTTAAAAGAAAATATGAGAAAGGCATGCAGCTCTTCACCCCTTATTGAACAAAATCTCTTGGTCTTTAGCAGTCTTTATACTGCTCAGCACCTGCTAGGGCTGTGTGAGTCTCAGCTCTTTAAGTAGCCTTAGGTAAACCTGGATTATAGAAGACCTATTTTTGTAACTTTCATTTTCATGTGACATCTGCTAGCTGCTTTTCACTACAGTGTGACATATGACAAGACTAAATTCAGTGTAAAATACATTGTTTAGATCAGATAGACTGGGTTGGCTGGATCTGTGTTTATTGCCATTAATGTAATTAATTTAATAATGATTATTATCAACTTTATTTTAGTAGCTCCATTGAATTCGCAGTGTCTGATAGATTGATGTGCTTTCATGGAGTACTTCATTTTATCCTATCATGAGGTTTTGTTTTATACTATTCCAATACTTACTACAGTAACAATATCTGAAAGAGTGTGCCAGCATGTCTGTAAGGCACATAATCAATTTCTACAAAATACATCATGATACAGAAAAAGAATGGCTTCACTGCTATTTAAATAGACATAAAAATCATCTTTATGTGAGATATCTGCCTGATGGACTGGCAATTTTCTTTAATTTGCAGCACTAAGGCTCACAGTTCACTAAACCATCAAAACACAGAGGAAACACCATTTCATATCAAAATTGAGTAAACACCTCTATCCTTCATGAACATTACAAACACAATTTTCTCTAATATCTAATAACAAAGCTAAAAATTAATGATTCGAAAAATGGGATCAAACAAGATGAGATTTACATGCCACTGTACAAAAAGCATGTTCACATTCCTGGCACCTATATTCCTCCAACAATTGAGCAGCTCATTCATCTAGCAATGCTCCAAGCAACTGAAGGAGACTGATCAAAATTCTGTTAATAGGTCACAAACAATTTCTGAACCATTTAAGTATACAAAAACACTCTGTTTTTCATTCTTTATGATAATGGAAATAATTATGAATTACACAATTCACCAAAGGGTGATAATACAAAGCACTCGGATAAACTTCAGCGGATTTATATCAAGGACTTAGCTGGACAGTATTTTAATGTTTTGGATTATGTTGCACTATCAAGTGCAGGAATTTCCATTTTTGAAGCCTTATCTCAGAGCTAGAAATGTATCTAAAAATGGAAAAAAAATGTTTACGAATATTATTCTAATGAACAGAATTATACAAAATATGGACAGAGGAATGTAAGCAGTGCATTCTACAAGAAATATAGGAGCAGGCTAACATTTTATTTGATTACTTAGCGAAGACCTTCAGAAACATCAAGGCTCTCACATACAACTTCATATGTTTTTTAATACATAGTCAGATTCTCAGTTATAAAAAATGACAAAGGTTTGAAACATCCACTGCTGCTGTCACTAAGAGGCTATACTTATTTCTGCCTCAAGTTTCTGGAAGTATTTCCCTTCTGACAAAAAGGTTCATCAGAGGAACACAGCAAGTGAATGAGTTAAGGCAATTTAGTCCAATATTTAGCTTTTTGAATTGTCTAATGCATCTACTCTCAGAGTAAAAGTCCCAGTCCCTAATGTACCTTGTCCAATCAAGACATCTGAACCATCGCACACCAAAATTAAACTGAAACTGGTTCAATTAAAGTGAATTCATTATGAACCTAAATATAATGGTCATTGCATTCAGTCTGCTAGACAGATTTTATCCTTCTAGAGAATAGCTCGGCATACTTACAGACTAAACTTACAAATATTTAAGCAAGCACATCTACAATAGAAATAAGTCAAGGGCAAAAAATATACTTGAAAGGAAAACACTACAAAATAAAACAATGAATTCAGATTGTCAACTGCAGTCTCAAATCACTATCATTTAGAAATTTTCTGTAATTCCTTAAAATTATTTACCTCACTCACCACATACAGATGTCCTTCTAAAAACTGAGACGTCTTTCTCTGGAACCTAAGGCATAGATATTCCTAAATATTTGAACATGGTATCATTTCTTTGTTTTTACCAAAAGCCAGTTGAAAATTAATGCAGTCAAGTGTCAGACATGACTGTAGAAGAGTCTGAGAATCCTGACAGTATGTAAAGAGGGGAAAAGACCAGGAGGGAAGGCAAAATATACATTATTTGAAAGCAGTGCTGCAGAATGGTTGCACAGATTTGGTCTTTAATGCCATTCAAGTTGCTCCAGGGCCAGTTTAGTTTAGATATCAGGAAAAACTTCATTACAGAAAGGGTTGTTAATTACTGGAATAGGCTTCTCAGGGAGGTCCTTGAGGGTCAGGGGTAGGGTGGTTAGAGTTAGGGTTACCATCCCTGAATGTTTTTAAAATCCATTTGGATGTGGTGTTCAGGGACATGATTTAGCGGAGGGTTGTTAGAGTTAGGTAGTATGGTTAGGTTGTGATCGGACTTGATGATCTTGAAGGTCTTTTCCAACCTGAGTGATTCTATGATTCTATGATTTGCTTAGAATATATATAGCTCTGTTACAATCTGACTTTCTTGATGATCTTGGGCAAGTTATTTAATCTGCTTGAACCTCAGCTTTGCTCAGCTTTTCCTCAGTCTGGAGGGCAGGTGGCATGCAGACAAGAGCAGTGGAGGCACTTAAGTTAGTTTAAAATGTGGTAAAATCTTTAAGTAGAGACATTTTATTTTCTGAATCTCAGTGATGCCAGAGCCTAAACTTATCTCCATCTCTCAGGTCCAGAAGGGCTTTTGCCTGGAAAGTACTTATATCAGAAAGCATGATTAAAACATTTTTTTTCTTTTAAAAGTGATCAATATATCTTGAAGAATTTACACAAGAAACATTATAACTGTTCTGCTTCCTCAGCATGTCAAAATATTTCTCCTCATCTCCAGCTTCCTGTAACTACAGTCTCTCCATCTAAGAGAATGTATTTTTGATGTTCTGTCCTCACTGACAAAGTAAACAAATAAGTAAATAAGGGAGGTGACACATGCAAAGAGAAAATAGTGTGAAAAAATATCAAGTTCCTTGTGATCATAAACAGAAAATATTAAATATCAGTCTTTCTTTATCAATGGAAGTATGTTCCACTGATAGCACACTCAGTGTTCTGAGACTTTAAGAAACCAGCCTTGCTAGTCAAATCATATAATATATACATGAGAGAGGATAATGCGAAAATCTTAAACAAGGAATAATCACACTATTGTATCACAATCTACAGAGAGTAGTGTTTTACAGACTTTAAACCCCAGCCTTAAGATGACAGTCTTTGCACACAGTTCAGGATCTATTTATGTTAAAGACTACTTTTCTCTAACTCTGATTTGGCTGGCACTTGTGGGCTACAGAAGTACTGACGCTAACTGTACTGGCCTGATGTGGGCAACCCTGTCCATGGCAGAGCATTGGAACCAGATGATCTCTAAGGTTCCTTCCAACCCAAGCTATTCTATGATTCCAATAGAGTGCTAATATAAAGGTTGGAGCTGGAATATATTCTCTTCAATTTGCTAGATACCAGATTTATTAGTGTGCACACAATGCAAGGAAAATCACTTTTTATTCTCAGATGCCTGGGGAAGTAGACTGGCACAAACTGTAGCGATTAGCAGGTCATCACGTAAACAGCTATTGTTACTGCTCAGTTCAAATCTTAGATGGAAATTTACAGCAACCTTGTAGGCACTTCTATTCAGTACAAGTAATATAGTTTTTCTTTTGGAAACATGAATCTTAATTACTATTAATGCACCTGCCCCTGCAGATAGGCTCTTTATTTCCAAACAAGACCAAGTCCTCCCCCTCCTCCCAGTCATTTCCTTAATAGTTTTATGACATAGAAATATCCTATTCAAGATGACATCAGTAGACCAGATTTTTTGAAAGTAACTTGCAAGAACTCGTATGTATTTCAAAAATATATCATTATTAAGAAGGGATCAGACTGCAAATCAGGTTTCTAAAGTTATTCTTTATGGAGACCATTGTTAAATAGACAGCTTCTACTGCATATCATTACTCAGAAAGCCTCACTGCCTTTCCATGGACTTGAATGCACTTGGGGAGATTTTAATGAGCATTTTGGTATCCTATTTCTATGTAAGTCATGATGCACATTATATTCTACTAAAAGCACATCAAGCCATAACTACCTGTAATAAAGTATGTTTAAAAACTCTCAAATTAAAATAAAATAAACAAACAAAAACAAATAAACAAACAAAAAAAAACAAAGAAACAAAACCACAACTCTTATCATAGTCAGATTTTTATTTTTATAAAATAAAAATAAATATAAGGGCATAACTTTATACATATTTAATATTACTTAAGAAGATGACTTATTATCCTTTCTCTTATCACTAGTATTTCTTTATTTTAAACTATAAATTAGCCAAACATGATTTTTTTTTTTTCCAAATATTTCCATTCAAGCACAAGTGTCAGCAAGACAGTAAGCACAAAGTTGATCACCTGAAGAATAAAAGGAAACAGTTGGAAGGTCATGTGATCTCATGGTCCTCAACCTCTGAAAAGCGTTTCAGCAAAGTGAAGAACTTGCAATTTTGATTAAAGGTGCCCTCACTTCAGCAGAACTGTAACATAATTGACTGTGACAGAGGAACAGGCAAGTCTGACTGTAATACAGGGATCAAGTTTATTTCCCCACTTCAAGAGAAGTATCACTAAACCATTCGTATCACTAAACCATTCCTGGTTTATTTGTCTAACCTTTTTTTTTTTAAGGAAAATAGCTGCTAATGTGTGTAGTATCTTCTACCCTGAAGCACTGCAAAGTCCTAAACA
>PPHD01024394.1:0-12130 GCA_002909625.1 Bambusicola thoracicus
TTAAGGAGGGAGAGGAATAAAAGATAAACACAGAAAAGCAACTCTCCCCCACCCACCCTATGCAAAATAAATAAATACATAAATAAAAACCAGAAAACAAACAGATAGTGAAAAATAATAAGAAAACAAAATCAGAAAGCAGAGTAACAGAAAACAAGATGAGTCTTTTCCAATCTTTTTTTTTTTTTTTTTTTTTTTTTTTGCTTGCTTGCTTTTGCCTCTAAGGGTGAGCAAGATTGCCTTAGGACTCTCCTTTTCTCCTTGTCTTGATATGATTAAAGTAGGAGTGGCAGTGTGTTTCCAGAGGACTGGAGAATGTTATGAAGATTGTGCTTGGAAGGGAGGGTCAGTGTCATGTTAATGTCAGTCTGTGGCACAACAAATGTCTCATGCACTGCATAAGACAGAGGGTCTTACTTTAGCTGCAGTTATTAACCAACCGGAAAAACTAGATACTGGATAGCTCTTCTTGTGAAATGGAACTTCTTAGTGCAAGAAAATGCTTCGAAACTATTGCCAGTCTCATTTTCAGACTCAGTAATTCCCAGCTTCTCTCTGTCTTCACTATTCTACTGTCTTTTGAACTTGGCCTCAAAGGTTCACATCAGTATGCATCCAGGTCATTAGACCAACGTAACAGAATTTTATCCCCTTCCCCCAGCCCCTCTTTCCACTCGTGACTTCAAGAAATTTTAAATGTGCATTTGGCATGCTTTCTAACCTTGACTTTTGAACATCCAGGCCAAGCACTCAATCATTACCATATAAGTTCGTACCCTTGACATGCCATGAGTAATTGATCTCGACTCTCAATTATTATGTTAAGCTTATATGGATTTAGAAGGATGAGATCCTTCCTAATTAACCTCAAGTTTTTTTATATAAGATTACACTCAAGATTGACATTGACAGTTTGTAATATCTCTAAATTTCAAGGAAGCTCTTCATAAACTGTCAAGCTAAGTCTTCAGTTTTATGATAGAAACAGATTTCAAAACCCACCAAAAATGATCAAAACAGGAAAGAATTTTATTAGCAACTATAATGGGATGGAATATGTGTTAGACTCTACAGGGACAATGTTTGAAAGAACAGTAATGAAAAACATGCAAGAAAGGCTGTTTTTCATGGTAATTAATATGAGCAAAGCTTCATTGATCAAAAAAGTAATGATAAGATAAATAAGAAGCAAGCCTGCAGGTAGAAAAACACACAAAGCCTGGCTTCCCCATCTCTGAGTCTGGTGATTGGATTCATTTGGATCTGAAGGTCTTTAATGAAGGATTTGCTCTGGGATGAACCATACATACTAACTTGCATGGGAATTCTGTGCTGTACTCTGCGGGTAAATTCTGTTATGGCTGTCCCACTGTGGCAGTTGTCTCTCTAGCTAGCTCCATAGTTTTGTTGTTGTTTTTCTAAACTTAAGGATGTACTTCAGAGTGCTGCTCCTCTTAAAATGTGGTTCTGCAGCTTACAGAGGATTGTCTGGTCAGGGTCAGGTCCCCAGTAAGCGTTACTCTTTGAGGGCAGTGATGGTTGAATTCACACAAAATCAATCAATCTTTTCTAATTCACGCCAGCTAAGGAGTTAGCTGTAAAAATGTAACTATTTTTTTCTTCATTTATTGCATTTTTATAATAATGGCTCTTCTCAGTGTTCCAAGGAACTTATTTACTAAAAGCCTGAGAAACTAGGGGCCAACTATCTGCTATAAGCTGACAGGATCAGATTCCTGCAGTACAGGCTCACAGAAAACGGAGATGATGGTAGCAGTGTGACTGAAATGGATGATGTTATGATGTGTCACACTGAAAGCAGCGTGGCATTTTGTATGACATGGGATGAACAAGTACAGGCACTGAGGAGGATACCTCATCAGCTGATTATAGCAGAGCTATTGCTGGAAACAGCACTGAGACTTGTTATGTGAAATGAGGAGCTAAAGATCAGTGTTCGGTTAGGGAGAAATGAATATGGATTCAGACAAAATAATCATTTTCATGCAGTGTCATTTTTATTTTAGATTGATTACCCTGACCTATTCAGTATCTTTCTGGACAGGGCAGTTCTTCCTTCTCATTGAGATTAGAGCATGGACTGGCAGTGAGGCTGCCCTTCTGTGCCACAGAAAGAGGAGCAGAGAACATTAGTTTGCAAGCACCAAGAGAAGATATTTAAACTCTTCCACAGAGATGTTGATAAGAAGAGCTGTTGATGGACAGCTGTTTCCAACATTATGGTCATACATTTGGAACCTAAGGGAATCAGATACCAATGTCCTCATAACTGCTGGCATGGTAATTATATATGACAGTCTTATCATACAGTGTTATCAGCATTTTGAAAGTATGTCTTAAAGATGGAGATACGAGATAGTCCCCTACAGTTCAGCACCATACAGCAAAAATATTTAGCACAAAAGATAAATTTTGAGATTGCAAATATATAGGGTTAAGACCTCAATAATATAAAGCAAAGTAATTTTAAAAATGTTATATACCAAGAAAGATAAATGTATTAGAATTGTTATAATGGCTCTGTAATAGACCCAGAAGTCTTATAGTGATATCACCCTTAAAAGGTTGGTTGCTGTTCTCCATAGTTTTACTGATGAGTATCCTTATCAGTGAAGATTCCCACTGAAATTAATAGTATTAAATGTGTTGGTGGAGCCTGACCCTTCAAGTTTTAAGAACATCTGCAATACTGCCAGTTTCTGTCTGTGTAAGTGCTTATATGGTCTGTTTCACTGTCATATCGGAATGCATCAACAGCTTTTTTTTTCCCAGCCAATTCTGGTTTTACCACTACAGTGTGTAAGTGAAAGCAGTTTAGAAAACCAAATATGTCATTTAGAGTGAAATAAAAATCAATAGCACACAAAATTCTGGGAAACCCATTCTCCAGGAACTATGCATATATATTTTATCTTCTTGATTATGTAGCTCAATAATAGTCTATGCCAACTTGTGCTACTGAGATGCTTTCCTGGCTCCTCAACTCATTCCTCATCAATTCTTGATACTCTATTATAAATGACTGTAGTTCCCCTCCCTCCTACTTTCCAGACTATATTAACCCACTTAGATTTTGACACTCATTCTCATCCTTAGTTTTACTCTGCTCCTAATGCACTGCCATTGTTTTTGATAGCAAAATACTGATGATCTCTATGTACACTGAATATATAACAGTCCTTCCCGTCAAGGATAAGACATTACTTAGCTGACCAAAGATATTTCTGCCTCACCAATTCAACTGTTGTAAGTAAAAAGCTGTGCACAGAAGCAGCTTCTTGGTCATATCTGAACAAGAACTGGTTTTCAACAGATTCTCTTGAGCTGCACTATACAGTCTTAACAGGGTCGAATACTGTAGCAAAGTTGGTACTTATTACCCAATTTTGAAGACAGCTGTAGGACAAACAGGATAATTTTCCCCTTTCTGATTTATTCAAATGAATTGGCTCGACTGAAAACATAGCTGTGACACTTACAAATGGATCAAAACCTAGTTGTTTTTTTTTTTCCTGGAATAGAACCTTGAATGGTGTAAAGAAATAGAGTAGCTCCCTTAATGCTGTAGACTTGCACATACTTATAACTGCACAGGATCTTCTTTATTGCTGAAAGCCAAGGTGCAAAGTTCTAGATCAGCACCTTTTCATACTCGCAACCAAAATGTCTACTCCAGATTGGCAAAACGTTTCTGATCTGCTCAGAGCCTGATGGTGATCTTCAAAAGTGACTGCCTGAGCTACTTTCTTTTTTCAATATTGTACTGAGTTTCTGATTTTAATTTAGCAGAAACATAATATTCAGTAGACTGATGGAGCATGTCTAAGAATCTTGACATAGACATCCTTTTTATCTCCTTCAGTTTTGGAGTTATTCATTTCCTCCTCAGAATTACAAGCCCTCCTTCCAGAAGGGGTCTTGAAAAGGCAATAAGTGTTATCAAAGATTTATCTGAAGAATAATATACTACACTGGCCTCAATTAGAGAATAAGCATCGGTTTAGCTCTCTTCAGATGAAGCATTTCTTCCACCTTTACTTATGAAAGGGAGCAAAATTGCTGTTTCATCTCCCTTGTGTTATCTGTGATATATAAGACATCTCAAAGGAAATTTACATCAGCCTGTTATGACTTTATACCTCCCCCATCAAATAATGGCCTTGAGTATGGAACAGAGACCTGAGGGAAATATGGCAGAGAAGGAAGAGAGCCAAGTAATTAATAATATTTATAATACTTCCTACATGCAATAACCTATGATGAGGTTAGTTCCTTTTTTTTTTTTTTTTTTTTTTTTTCTCCTCCAGTATTTCTTTGCATAGAAGTTGTTGCATCCATATATGTACAAATATACATACAAAAGTGGTATGGGGAGGATTCCTTGTTTCAGTGCATTTGTTCAGATTTTGATAAAAGTTTAAGGGTGCTTTTGGAATACAGGAAGAAATAGAATCCATTTCATTTGCTACTATGCACTCTGATTGCACAGGGGATCTTTGTGCTCAGTGATCTCTAGACCTTGCTCATCTATTAGTACACACCAGAGAACTTGGCTGCTTTGCTAACAGCAAGCATACTTCCTTAAATACACCCAAAGAATTGAAAAGTAGATATAATTACTACAACATTTATGTCTAAGATAAAAATAACTGAGTTAAAAATATTTTGAGTGTAATTAATTAGTGGGTTACCAGACCATCACATAGATAGCACTGAAGGAAAAAACAGTCGAAAATGTAAGAGGGATCACTTGAGAAGAATACGCACACTGAATAGCAGATTACTCTATTTGAGTAAGCTCTGTATTAAGGAAGGTACTACTTAGCACAGAGGGGACAGTATCTGGCTTTGAGGACATGGCAACTGATCTAAAAAGTCAGCATGTCAAGTTATGCTATTAAGTGGAGTTGATTTTATGGTAGACTTTTCACACAGGTGAGGTTACCTGGTTTTTAATTACTGCAGACAGAACGTCTTAACATGGATTCACTGGAGGACATATCAGTTGTCATTTTGCTGGTTTCAGTAAGTGCTCTGAGGTCTCAGTTGTTACTGTCTGCAAAACATGCATTGTAAATCTTATCCTATGTGAATATCCTTGGTTATTGATTCTTCTGTGAGCTTGGCAGGCCTGTCAATAAAGAAAGAAAAAAAAAAAGACTTAAAAGAAATCACTGTCCTTGCCTTATGCTGTAACCTGAACAGCTCTTGGGAAAGAGGCCAGTATAGGCACAGCAGCATAGTTAATTAAAGCAGTAACATCATTAGTATACTAGTTCAAACATTGGTTCTGTGTATATTGGAGAAACATTGCAGTAGCATTGCTTCTGTTACTTGGT
Organism: Bambusicola thoracicus; assembly: GCA_002909625.1. Classification (NCBI taxonomy): domain Eukaryota; kingdom Metazoa; phylum Chordata; class Aves; order Galliformes; family Phasianidae; genus Bambusicola; species Bambusicola thoracicus. The sequence goes on from PPHD01024394.1 coordinate 5,361, forward strand.
TTAAATTTTTCTGGGATTACATACAATCTGGGGTAAAAGTCGGAATACTAAACCAGTCACCAAATACCGGAAAACTATTCATACTATCAGAAAGAACATGCTGTTGTTAGGTTATATAGGCACCAGAAGCCTGAGGAAGCAGTTCTGAGAAGGCTCTTGTATGGAGTTCAGACTTCTACTAAAGAGATATTGGGATCCACAGCAAGGCAGAGGGATCTGAAAACTCCTTGCTCTCCTGGATCCACACAAACAGATTCATTTCTGTGGGTCAAGTTTCTCCATAGTCTCGTTTATTACCCTGGTTTATTACTGGTTGTAGCTTCATTAGGGCAGTGCCACTGCTTTTTGAACACTTTGGTCAGATACAGACTGGGAACGTTGGGCAGAAGATCATTTTTTTCTCTTTCAGATATCATTAATTAAGTTTAAGATGCATGACATGCAGAACTGAGCTACAGAATTACACTGAACCTCTGCTCCGGTCTCTGCCCTAATTTGTATGGAGCAAGATTCTCCCAGTGTTTCTGCTTAGATGTCATAGGGAAAAAAAAAAGTGGTGCTGACTGAGAAATATGACATTTCTTTTTCAACACTCTTAAAAACTGGAATAATGACATTTTCAACACCTAACCCAATGCTCGTGTAAGTAAAATATCATTCCCTGTGTCTTGCACTAATTGAGAATCTGAGAGAAGAATTTGAAAAATATACAGATATTAAATAGCGAGGGTTGACATCTGCCCTCACACGCATACAGTGACTGTGCTAAAAGATTCAAAACTAAACAAGTATAAATTCTGGTCCTTGTGAAATTATGATAGAATAATATTGGCAAGAATTCAGTGCGGTGCCATCAGCAAATTTTTACCTTACTTGGGTTTGAAAAAGCAAAATATCTAGACTGTAGCCTCATGCCTGCAATCTGTGATTTAATTAGCATTTTTATCACTTAGGACCTTATTGTCATGGTTCATCCACTGTGGTACGGGGAACATAAAAATAGCTATTGACACTGCAAACCTAGTCTGAGCTCACTTTGCTGCTTCAAGAATATGATATCCATTGTGAGCTTACGGAAGGAAATGAACTTTCGGATTTTCTCATCAAAAAGATGGGAAAACATCAATCAAAGCAAAACCCTAAGAGAGTCATCCCTTTACCTTTCAGAACTGAGGCTGACTTAGGAGTTCTGCTGATCTACAAAGAAAGAAGCGCCCCAGGTGTCTGGGAGAAGCTGTTAATATGCTGTCTGAAGCAGGGATGAAGATCACCAAACTCACGGGGACCTTAAGCATACATGCCAATGAAAAGTGACAGAGGAACACCTTTTTCGAACTTTATTTGAGGTTTCTCAGAGGTGCTATCCAGTCTCATATACCTCTAAGGCCATATTCGGGATTGATCCTCCTGAGTCCTCATATTTTGTGTACAGATACAATTACATTCAAGAACTGCCCCCTGCTCTGGGCGGACATTCAGCTCATGATTTCTTTCCATCAAAAAGCTGAGAACACTTCTCATATTCACTTCTCCTCAGAGAATCTAAGCTGCTTAGAAATTCATGTTACTTCCCTCCCAGAGAAGAAGCTGTTATTGCTTATTATTTCTTACTAGAAATGGAAACCTGATTGGGGAGCTATGTAAGGGAAAATGTATTTCCTAGCTGTTCTTTATTTATGCTTTTTCCACTGGAAAGCCTCCAGTGTTTTGGACTGACCCTTCCTGACATTGAAGTGTTTCTGATGAAAAAAAATATTGTTAAGCAAAAATTTTACAAGGGTTTTGTCCAGGTTTTCCACTTACTTCTTTTGGTTATGCTTCGGAGGTCACCTTCTGCAGTCAAAGTGTGGAGCTGCGGCAGGACAGCAGAGGGAGGTAGTGCTCAAAAGAGGAAGGAAGGCTTGGACTGACTCCACAGCACTGCCACCACCAGTAACCACCCAGTGATGAGCGTTCAGACCAGCAGCAGCCCTCCATTGGAAAGAAATAAAAATTATAACTAAATTAATTTGCTCCGTTATGTGTGGATGAGCACTAGTGTAAATAATTGGCAGCTCATCACCTCTCTGCACTTCTCCATTGGCCAACAGCAGCAGTGGTCTCCTGAAATGGGCCCTGCTAACTTTGCTGGTTATCCTGGCAGTAAGCCTGTTGTCTTGTTGGCAATTCTGCTCAGGTAGCGACCTTGCTGGGTTACAGAAGCATGCTGTACTGACTTTATTAAGGTGTGCCCTTTATTGAGAGTGTGTTTAGTGCATGTGTTGGGTCTCTAATTAAAATGCTAAAATATGGTTCCAGGAGAAAGTTTAACAGATTATTATCTTTCCTGCACAGAAGAAAGAGAGTGCTAGGACATATCTGTTTAAAGTGACTGTGCAAATGACATTTTGACATTTTGATGTTCCATATTTATAGTATTCTCAAACAGTAACTTGCATATTAAGGGCTAGATTATACCAGAGTTGCCCCAAAAGAGATCAGAGAATGAATATGAGTCATGACCACTCTCCTCAGCCATCAAGCCTGTACCCTCCTGGGCTTGCCCTGGCCAGGGAGCTATTTTGACCAAGATAGCCACAATGGCAACTTCTTCCATGCTGACCTACATATCCTTGGCAGTGCAGCTTTTAGCCCCTGATTTTCAAGTACCCCAGGGCAGGATCAGTAACATCTGATCTGAAACCCAAGCTCTTGTTTTAACTAGCCTGTCCCTGTGTGTGTTGTTAGTGACATGAGAAGACCAACTCTTCCCCTTTCCACTGCAGCACCTGTCTGTGTCTTGAATCATAAGTTCCTGGTTTTGTCAGCAGAACTCATGTGAGTCTCCCTGCATAATTTGTTTCTTGCATTTTATCTTTTAAACTTTCTTACGGTGATTTGGGGTGGGGAGAAGTAATTAGAGAGCTCCTGTAAGCTCCAAGTGCAATTACATACTGCCAGTCAACTAACTGGTCAGAGGTGGCTGAAGCAGCTTTATTGCTGGTGCTAAATTTCCAACTGTCTTTCTGAAGCTGCCCTTGTTGGTGGCAGTTGTAATGATTTTCAGCTGATAGGCTGCTGAGCAGAAGCCTGGTGCTGCGGCACCCGTTTGATATCAGCATGTGTGCTACTGTGCGTGTGTGAGAGGGAACTGGGATGGCTTGCTGAGGGTTGTGAAGAGAGAGGGTGGACACCACTGTCTCCAAGGCAAGAGCTGGTCCTTATGTTACCAATGCTTCAGAAGTCAGGGCGATAGCCATTAAAAAAAAAAATAAAATGCTGTCCTATCCTTACTGTTTCTTCAGCTTGGCCTGGCTCACCTCTCTGGGGCTTCAGGATGGGGCTGATTGGAGAGGGAGGCACTGCACCACCCTAGTGGCCACATGGCCCTGCCAACCGTGGGTATGCTGGCACCCAGCTGGCCCTGAGCCCTAAGCAGGGTGGGTGGGGTCACACTCAGGCCCAGACACCTGCAGCAGCATGGCTCCACACAAGTTCATAAATTTGAACTTTCCCAGGTTTTCCATGGGCTAAATATTTGGGTTTAATGAATCCAGTGCACGTGGCCAAAGCTGAGTAAGAATCCATCAGACCCACAGGTCTTGTAGCTCAGCAGGAATGACAGTATTAAAAAAAAAAAAGAGTGAAAAAAAAAAAAAAAAAAATATTCCCTTGCTGTGTGGAACATCTGACAATATGGATTTGCTGTCCTGTATCTTCTCTATCTGACAGTGTTATTCAAGCACCAGCTTAAGGACTGCAATAGTTGGAGGAATTGCTGCTTTGCAGCAGAAGAACCCAGCTGAGCTCAGTGTAGCAAGTCAGAGGCAAACAGTTTAAATCTACTAACAGGTTCCTCTAGAAAGCAGCTCAAGAGTGAGTCTTTCAATAAGCACTGTATTTTTGCCCTGTATCTCTTCCTCACTTGAAAAAAAGGCATTCTTAGGTCTAAAGTAACTCCACTCTGATCACAAACATATTGGATCAACATTCAACCTCAAATGACTCACCCTCTACCTCATGCTTTAGGAAACAGTGTGTCCTGTTCAGAAATCCTACAAAAGGCATTTTGCTCCTTGGACAAGTCTTTCCCTTTCAGAAATTTAGACCTTTTCTCTCAATATTCTCCCCTGACTAGTACCAGCAGTAGTAGGTTTGCCTTCTGCCAGATCACATTGGTTTTTGTCTCCTATGAGAACAAGAAGAAAAATGTGACTGGCACCCTTATCCACCAATGAGTTGCTTCAGATGTCAGTGTAAGTGTCTTAAGGACATTTAAAAAGTAGGAGACTGACTTTGATTTTAGCACCCAGAGTTTCTATTTATTTCAGTAGCAGAACAAGTTTTCCCCATCATTTCCACACAATGTATTTGCACTCTCTGGAAAGAATAACGTAGAAGATAAGCGAAGAGGGAGGTGGAGGCAGTAAGGAAGATTTTTTTAGTAGAGCTCTTGTTTTGATAAAGTAATATCAGATGTGAATGCCCCTCTAAACACAAAACTTCAAGGAGTTAATTTAGCTTCAGGTAACTATTCAATGGGCCACATCTGGTTCTTGCAGAATCAGCACTCACCCAGCTTTGGTGGGACTGTACTAAACTTCATGCAGAGCTGAACCAGGTCCCATACTTCTTTATTGACCATGAAGCATCTTGCATGCCTTGGTGGGACTGTCCTACCACATCCATCATATAGTCCACATTTGACACCTTCTGACTTCAGAATGTCTGAATTTGAGTTCAGGCCAATGAAAGACAGACTGCATAGGCAACATTTTCCTGACAATGAATGCGTCATAGCAGCTGTAAAACAGTGGGTCACCTCTGCTGGTGCAAATTTGTGTGAGTGTAGAATGCACGCTCTTGTTCACTGATGGTGAAAATGAATAGCTGGTGGTGGTGACTACATTAAAAAAAAAACAGTGCTTAGTAGCTGAGAATTTTCTCTGTCAATTATTGTTACTGTGCTCTTTGTTGCAGTACCCATAGAAACAAACAGGAGGTATTACTTTCAAACTAACATACATATTTTACCACTGTAAATGAGAGAGGGCTTCAGAAAGGGTTAAAATATGTAGGATACTCACAATCCCTTGTATGTTTTTGTCATTTTGTGGTGTTTTTTAATGGGTCTAACTAAAAAGAGATCTGATTATTTCTTATTTTTTCCGGTATGATGTACTTAATGCTTTTATTTTTCTTCATACAACTTTATCCTAGGAGGTCTATATAAAAACAAAAATTAAGTGAAGTAGAAAAAGTATTTGTAATGCAATAGAAAGCACAGCAATAAATAGCAGGGTAGCAAAATCCTATGCTGCAACAAGTGAGGATATGCGCAAATGCAACAACTGTGGACAAAGAAACAAAAGAAAAATTCTGTTTACCCACAGAAGACTCAGGTAGGCAGGAACCTCCCCCCTGCCAACCCTTAAATGAGGTCTGGGAAGAGGTGGATCCTGGCTCCATCCCTTCCAGTCACTCAGCTGCGTTCCTTGCACCTGAGCTCCCCGGGTTGGCCCTGCCTTCCCAGTAGGTGCTCAATCACTGGTTCAGGCTGTTACTTAGCATTTCAGCTACAGTACTTTAAGAACACGAAAAAAGGATGAGAATGAAAGTTTCTGTGATGTCAAAGTGATGTGAGAACATGCCTGGCTATCTAGCTGAGACATTGCATTAGAATACAAATGTGCATGGGAACTGTTGAATCACGGCCTGAACCTCTAATTGACCACCTGAGGCAAGTGCTGAGTCAGCTGCAGGGGCACAGGTGAATGCAATTTCACCTGAGTGACCAGAAGGGTGGAGTCTGGCTGCACCCCTCCTAGACCTCATTTAAGGGCTGACTCCCAAGGAGGAAGGATCTCTATCTGGGGATCATTCCTCTTGGAGCCCTTCCCCAAATCTAGGATACAGGTAAGAGCTTTGTTTTGTTTTTCTTTTGTAATGCGGTAATCTCTCTGGTTCATTATCTGTTTGCCATGCAAGATGTAAATACAACGTGTGCTTAAGAATATTCATTTTTCTTGGTATGTACTGATGTTGTTGAGTAGAACTGAAACCATAGTAGCACAAATGGTGTAGGCAAGCTAAAGCTTTATATGGGACTGTAGTAGCTCTAACTCATTCGTTAAAGAAGACTGGGATTTCAGGAGATAGCAGACAGGAGGGCTGTAAAAAGTGTTAAGACAACTGATAATTTCAAAGAAAAGAGCAAATGATTCAGACAAGAAATATTTTTAGGTAGTTTGAAGTGAACACCTATTGTGTACAGCCAGTCTGGGAAGCGTGTGAATGCAGGTTACTGGAAATGCTGGAGACGAAGTGAAAGAAACTGCAGCTTATGTGTTGAAGAAGCTTATGAGGGAAGCAGATACATGTGAAAACTTGCAGCAGCTGATGAGGGTAGAGAGGAAGATATGGGGAGAAGGGTGAAAGATATGAATAAAGCTGACAGTGGCCTAAAGCATACCTGGCAAAGCTGAGATCTGTTGCTGGAGAGAGCTTTCAGTGAGAAAAGGAGCAGATGAGGGCAGGAAGAGAGTGGAAGCATGCAGACTGTAGAACAAACCAGGGGTGAGGCTAAAGGAGGGAGCTAGGGGAAGTGAGATAAAATGATAAAGGGATTTGAAGAAGAGAAAGATTATCTGAGAAGTCAGAAAACATGGCAGAGCTTTAAGGAAATAGTGTCCTTAATTTTCATCCTACAACCCTGCAGCAAGTATTACAAAGGGGACAGACCAGAAATCTTTATTCAGTGGTAATTTCTAACTGTCATAATGGCCCCTTGG
>PPHD01024395.1:0-10291 GCA_002909625.1 Bambusicola thoracicus
TTTTTTTTTTTTTTTTTTTTTTTTTTTTTTTTACTTTATCACTGTGTGTAATATCACACATATAAAGTGAAATGTCAGTGAATTTAATGGAAGATTGTAAGAGTTCAAAATTGAAAAGAGAGGACTAATACAAAGTCTTTTTTTTTTTTTCATAAAATTAAATGCTGATACGAAATAAATTCATGTAATGTTTTGTTTTCCTTCCTTTTTCCAAGCTTTACCTTTCCTTTCTTGTCTTTGTGCCTTACCTACACCTCTGAAAATAAATCATAAATCTGAATAAATCCAGCAAAGAGCAAACAGTAGCTTTACTCACTCCATCATTCAAACTACACATGCTCCTGGCATTTTTGAGCAAAATGGTTTTGGATTTTTTGGGGGGGAGGGTTTCTTTCTCTTTCTCTTCCTCTTTTTTTTTTTTTTATTTTAAATTTTATGACAGCTGATTATCAGCTCTGATTATCATTTGTATTCTTTGCTGTTAACAGCTGTCAGGCTTCTTTTTCTCAATACAGATGATATCAAATAGCTAGAAAAGACCTATCAAATCAGTTTTTAAAAACTGAAGAGTAAAAGATCTGCATGTGACACATTTGGAGACGTCTGAACACAGAAACTTTTAAGAATGGAAGCATGCTGGTAGCCAAGGCTGAGCTAACACCATACCTGCTGCTGAGTGAGCTCTTTCTGTCTTCCAGCACCTGTGCCAGGACACTGATTCAGCTTTATTAGATACTTCTGAACACACAACCATCAGAACTGCATTAAATATGTTCTTATTTAACTAGTTATCTCCAGACTATATAGAACAGCAAATTGCAAAGAGTCAATCTCGGCCATATTCCCTTAAAAAATGAGGACCTGAGAAAAAGTGTCAAAAAATGATTATTTAGGGAAAAATGAATTTCCTTCCTGCTATCTTATATCTCACAATGGGAAATAATCCTCTGATGATTTATACAGAGATTTACAGCTCCTGTAATGACAGTTCTGGTGTGCATTAACAGATGCGGTATCACTAAGTAGTGCAGAGACCACAGAGCTCTCATGTGTATGTCCAATGAAATCTACATTGTGTACTGCCATTAACATCTTACAGTAGCATATCTGAACATACCTAAGCATACCTGAAAATGTTTCACACTTCTGTTCACTAAAAGCAGATGTATTTACACTGCTTGATGAAGCATGGTGCAAACTCCAGCCAGCTCTGGCAATGCCAGTTTTCCATGTGTCAAAGCAGCATTAACTTAATAACTGGATCTAGTATTCATAGGATGGGCATTGCATTGGCAACTCTCCACTCACTGGGGATCTCCCTGGTTGACGAGGATTGCTGATAGATGATGTATAGAAGCCTGGCAGTCACTTCTGCCAGCTCCTTCAGTAGCCTTGGGTGCATCCTATCCTGTCATGTGTGACAATGTCAGTTCTAGATACTGACTCTGTTATGTCATATATTCAGTAGGTAGACCAGTATTTTCACACATTGTGATATTAAGAAATCCAATAATCAATCATATTGTAAATATATAATATGCTAGCCTGGAAACTGTATTGCTATTTTATTTTATTTTTTTAATGTTGAGTAGACACTCCAAAATTGTTTTTTTTTTCTTTTCTATATAGTTTTGGCTTTGAGTATAAAAAATAAAATAAGAACTTCAGATATGTATGTCCACATTTTCTGTAATGAATGTGAAAGTCATTCCACACAAGTGATTTATGTGAAATTCTACGGAAAATCAAAGTCACTATCAGATTGCAGATGTTCACTTTCACTGTTCCCATATCTAAGCCAGTACATCACTATGACCTTAGAGAAGTTACAGAATCTCTTTGTTTCTATTTCATGTTCACACATTAATAGACCTGAATGAAACTGCAGTGAAATAGAAAATAGTTTGCTATTATGCTGAAATATTCCTGCATTAAAAACACTTAACATAATGATGCAATAAAAGAACTGATGTAGGGCTGCTGGGAAGCTGGAATGCAGACTTTTGTGATCACACTGCCTATATTACTTAGATGATACCTTGAGGGTTCTTCCTGTTTATGAGGTGATAACCATTTCATAAGCTATATAACTTCCAGGTTTATTATGCAAGGACACAAATACACCAGGTTAACAGAAAAAACTCTTAAGGCATTACACAAAAAATTGGTTTTTCTTTTCATAATCAATCATACCCTGCTTGATTTCCACATCATGTCCCTGTTGTTCAGAATAGTTAAGCGGCACAGAAGGAATAAGCCAAATTTTGTTTTATATTTCACATGAGAGTTCCATGGAAAAAGCTGAATAATGTTGCAGCACATAAAAGATTTTCTGGCAGATTAAAACTGTGAATTTAGTCAATATTCTTGAAAACAGACCTCTACAATTTTCTAGAAAAGAAGGACTCAACCATTTAGCAATGTAAGGGATACTTTCAAAATATCTTTCATGTAGCCTAAGAAAGTAGGACTGATTACAAATTTCTTCTTCACATTTCAATGGCTACATGACAAGTCAAAATTCATAGAATCATAGAATCACCAAGGTTGGAAAAGACCCACACCCTGTCCAATCATTTGCCCTTCACCAATGGTTCTCGCTAAACCATATCCCTCAACACAACATCCAAATGCTCTCAGAACACCTCCAGGGTTGGTGACTCCACCACCTCTCTGGGCAGTATTTTAACAATTCTCAGTGTTCTTTAAATATTTATCAGTATTACAGGAAACATGATTTATTTGCAAAACCAAAAAAAAAACAGTCGTAAAATACAACTCCATTTTTACTGTACTTCATATGAAGAAATTGATAACATTCTAAGAGCTTTCTAAATCCTGTGGCGTGAGGATTCACAAGGCTACTTTATCTCCTGTCCTCTTCATTATGACTTTCTGCCTAAGGCTCTAGACAGAAATCTTAATGTCTTATTTCTAAATCAATCAGGCTCAAAATGTCATTCTCGTTTTGAAGGCTCTGCCATGCATCTCCCATAGACAAGCACAACACAAACACAACTCAGCTGCAGCCTGCCACCTCACCTTACCACTCAATGTCAAGAACTTAGCGTTTTTCATGTCTAGTACCATGTATAATTATTTAACTTTTCGCTGCATTTACTTTAGAGAAGAAAAGAAATAAATATCTTTCCTGCATAATGCACAATATAGTCTTTTAAGTCACATCAGTCCAGGAATAATTTCTTTCTTTCTTTCTTTCTTTCTTTGGAACTATAAAAGTGAAAGTTTGATACTCCCAACATTTTTCTTTGAAAGACAAGACACTACAGTGCAGATATTTGTTCTCATTCTAGACTTCCTTTCTAGCATGCAATAATGTGAAACCAAATGCTCATTTGATTATAAATTCAGAGAGACTGCAAAAAAGAATTCCCCATGGAAAATATCTTGAAAGCTCAAGTCAGGTTAAATTGTAACCTAAACCATTTTCTGTTAACAATAACTTTCTCTTGAGGAATACACCTTTTGGGTTAACTTGCACATGTGGATTGAAGCCAATTGTATGAGCTTTAACAAGACCAAGGGCTGAGTGCTGCATTTCAGTTATAAAAATCCCTTGCAATACTACAGTCTTGGATCAGTGTGGCTGGAAAGTTGAGTGAAGGAGAAGGTTCTGGGAATGTTGGTTGATGCTCAGGTGAACATGTACCAGCAGTATACTAAGGTGGCCAAGAAGGTCAACAGCATCCTGGTTTGTGTCAGTACTTGTGCAGCCAGCAGGAGCAAGGAGGTGATCATCACTCTCTACTCAGCTCTGGTGAGGCTGTACCTCAAGTGTTGTGCTCAGTTCTGGGTTTGTCACTAAAAGAAAAACATTAATGCCCTGGAGTATATCCAGAGAAGGGCTATGGAGCTGGTGAAGGATCTAAAGCACAAACCCTGTGGTGAGTGGTTGAGGGAACTGGGATTGTTCAGTCTGGAGAAGAGGCTTCACTTATAACTCTACAGATGCCTGAAAGGAGGTTGTGGCAAGGTGGGATTTGGCCTCTTCTCCTAGTAAAAGTGATAGGATGAGTGCTAATGGTCTTAACTTGCATGAGGGAAGGTTCAATTTGGATTTTTGGAAAAAAAAAATATTCTCAGAAAGAGTGGTAGTGCATTGGAAGAGGCTACCCAGGGAGGTGGTGTAGTCACTGTCCATGGAGGTGTTCAGGAAAAGGGTAGATAGGGCACTGAGGGACATGGTGAGTGGGCATGGTGAGAATGAGTTGACTGTTGGACTTGGTGATCTTATTGATCTTTTCTATGATTCTATGGTGAAGTCTGAAGACCAACAGAAATAAAGTAACCCGCAGCTACATCTTTTACTGTTCTTCTTCATTTCCTAAGTACACTATCAAGACACTTCAGCATCAGACACAAGATCTGGATCCAAAGCAGGCAAGTAAAATTTTTATTCATGCTGTCAATGATGACAAAAACAAAAATGCCAAAAGCATCAATTGATCAAACAAACAAACAAACAAAAAAAACATAAAATATTTTTCACTGAAAGATGAATCTGTCTTGTTAGAATATGAACATATTTCAGCCCTCATCTCTTTTATGCTTAATCTTTTCATGCAAACCTGGAAAAAAAAAAACAGTAGTTTCCAAATCTCCCATTGTGAACTTTGATATTCTATGCTAACCTGCAATAAGAAAGAAGAGTTTTTAATCTAGAAGGCACTTGTTCCTCAGGGCAGCATAAGTTCTGTGTCATTAACTCTGAGCACTATTACTTTAAAATGAACAAAGATAAAGCTGCATTTAAATCTAGCAGTCTGGGTTTAAAGAAGTGATGTTCAGATCTTGCCTATCAAACCAATGCCTGTTTTTTGGCTTTTCCGTAACTCTGGAAATCAATCTTTCTATAGGAAAGAAAATCAGAAAAAGAAAAAATTGAAGTGATTCTTCATAAATTCATATGAAATGGTGACTTTCAGAAGTCAAGTCAATGAAGAAAAAATGAAAGAAATAAAAGAAATTTTGTATAGAGTAATATGATCACTGTCCATACACGTCTAGATATAAAATTACTTGGATGTTATCATAAGAAAATGTTAACAGATCTACAGAAGTTAACAAATCTACAGAAGTAGGGTGAAGTCATCTCTATGGTCTGTCATGTTGATAGACTGAGGCAGAAACTTTTAAAGTGTGTTTCATTCAGACACTGTATGCATGTTTACAGCAGGTCAGAACAGTCACCTTAAAGTGCCCATGTTTCTCCAGAGATTATAAACAGAACATAACATGATTAGTGAAGAAGTAACTATCTCCAGTAACTCTGAGGATTTCTGGTACTGTTATCTACACTGTAAAATGCAATGGTTTGCAGGTTTGGTTTACAAGTATTTAGGCATTTTTTTTTTTCTTTACTCTCCCACAGCTGTGCTAGATTCTTCAAGAACAACTTGATTTACAGATTCATAGGATAAATCCAAATAAAAAATACATTTTAAACAATTGTGTTTGTGAATGAAAATTATGTATAAATTATTTCCACAAATTAAAGGAGATACACATGAAATAAGGTCTGGACCTTTGAAAAGATCATGAGCATAAAAAAATCTACCTGTAATGCCTGATTAAGTTCTGAAGGACCTCTAAGGAAATGCTGGTGGCAGGACCCCTGATAGCTGTCAGAGGGCTCAAATCTCCTTCTGACATGCAAACAGATTGCAAGACTATAGTTAGCACTTACATCTCCCCAAACTGCCCACTTAAATCAAGACGCTAAGACTCCTACTGACAAGTGGCATTCACAAAACTGAGTGTAGAGCTATGCTTCTCTGCTAACGCTTTGATTTGTCTGGGTGCAAGTCATGGTCTACAAACAAAGTATACAGCAAAAGCAATACCACATGGCATTTCAGCTGAGAATTTCTACTCAAGGGTCAACTGTGTTGTTCCCGGAAGCATCATGTTTGACCCTGGCAAACTTGGAGTGTAAGCAAAGGTGTTCTCGTAGGGAGCTGGAGACACACTTATGGATAATTTGATGCTTAAGTACCAAAGGTTCTTCTTACTCAGTGTGTAGATCTACAGTATATAGAGCTGTATCAGATAAAGTGGTCAAATAAATCACACTGCAGAAGTGCCCACTTCTTTCCTCTGTACATGGAGGCAGGGGTGACCACTTTGCAGAAGTCTATAATATCACTAGATATATATCCCACATCAGCAGCTTTTGAGTAGATAACTGGATTCCTGTTTGTCTTAACAACATGGAAAATATAATCCTAGGACTGCTTTGGTTACTTCATTTCCTCTCTAATGTGTTTCATTTTCTAAAATGCATTTTCCACTCAGTTTCTGCCATTATTCATTTAAAGTGAATATGATATTTGTGGAAAGTGATTATTCACTATTGGTTCAACATATATGTATAATCATTATTTTGTTTAAATAAGATTTTAAATTATTTCTTAACAGTGATCGCAAATTATTGTCTAATGATCATAAAGAAAACAGGTTTCTGCTTCATGTGACAAAACCATAAGAAGTTATAGTCAGAAAAGATGGTTACCTTTCCTAAAAATTGAGTCAAAGAAAAACTTTAAGCACTTACTTATGTACTCCTGACTAATCTTAGAGTTTAAAATTTTAATATATTTATGAAAATAAACACACGGATTTCAACTGGTTTTCTATGTTCAAAGCTGGAGGAAGATGGTCCCTTAACAACCTCGTTTTTACACTACTGTGTAGAATGGTATCAAATAGATACAGGTAACCGCTTGCCCAGAGGCCCATGATATTTTTATGTCTGAAAAACTGAATTGAGGAACCCCCATCAAATCATAAATTCTTAAGACATGATTGAGGTGGGACTCTTTTGCTCAGTTTTATTAAATATATTGATGAAATAGTCTACATAATCAGCAAAGTGGAGTTTGTTTAAGCATGTGAATATAGAATTTGGAAGTACTGACAGAATGGGGCATGATGGGAGAAGCTTCACATTTTGTACAGGAAGTCAGTGATTCTAACAGGAGAGGCCAGTGAAGAGAATTTACCCTTTATGTTACAAAATAATGGAGATGAATGTACTGTTCTTGGAAATGAATGATAAACAATCAGGGAGCTTACGAGTCAGAATTAGAGGGCAGATCAATGTGGGTGATGTGGTTTGTGTCTGCTGTGGACTGCCTAATCAGGAAGATGAAGTAGAGAAATTTTATTCGGACATTTTAAAAGGCCTTGGTCCTCATGGCGGACTGTCCCCATATCAATGTCTAGAACAGCAGGTCACAAACACTACAAAAGATATCTGAAGAGCATTGATGAAAACTCACAGAGATGATTAAAGAGCTGATGAAGGAATGTGTTTCTGCTGGACCTGAAACCTGCAAGCTAGGAAGAATCATTAAGGGACCTGAAGGCCAGAAGTAGGCTTGGTTACAATGATTATGAGATGCAAAGAATGCAGGGGACTTGTGAGTTCAGAACCATAAGTTCAGGCTCCCAAGTGAAGGAAATGATACAAATAATAGCATTTTGTTCCTGAACTTGAGACCAGAACTGTTCCTGTGTCTGCCTTGAAAAGCCTCTTGGGATATAGGCCTAAGGTGAAGATGTGTCATGTCGATTTTCAACTAACTTTTCCTCTGTGTTTAAGAAGAGTCCACTCCAAAGAACGGAAAGTCCAGCAAAGTTACAGGAGGCTTTAATGGATAAATATGATGCTCCTGATTACATGAAAATATAGAAAAGAAGCATTCAGTAAGTAGAAACAGGGCCAAGTTTCCCAGAAGAAACTCCCTGTTTAAACATGCAGGGATGGGATTAGAAGGACAGAATTTACCTGGAGTTTAATTCGATAAGAGTTTTGAAGGGCAACAGTAAAACTTTTCACAGATGTATCAGCAGCAAAGGGAAATGGAAGGAGAATATGTGTCCACTGCTGAATAGAGCAGAGGACCTGGTGGCAAGGGAAGTGGGAAAATACAGTGCACTCACTGCCTTGTTATCCTTGGTAAGTCTTCCCTCAGTAACCCAAGAATTCTGAGACATGTAGAAAAGTGTGGAGCAAAGAAGACTTTTCCGCAAGTTATGGAACATTTAAGAAAAGTGGACAGACATAAGCACATGGGATCTGAGAGTATGCTGAGTGAGATCTGGCCTATGTCATTGCAACATCACTCTCAAGTATCTTTGTAGATGGGAGAGGCTCCTGAAGTAACAGGGGAGGAAACATACTTGAGTAACAGTTACAAAAGAGGCCAATAATTTTTGATGTTGAATCTTAATCTGTTCTGCTATCAGTTGCATATGCACATACACATTTTATTTATTTATTTATTTTCATGTGACTCAGTATATCTCATTGAAATATGCTTTTCTCCTTTTAAAAACTTTGTTTAGGAATGGATGAACAAAGCCCATTCTCACATTAATTATAATCAAGCTGCTTTTTCTATTCTGATTCAGAACCAGAAGTAAGTGCAAATTTATCATGTGGCATGTGCAAAATAAATATTGCTTGTCTTTGCCCAGAAGTGACAAAAGTGATTATGATCAACAGGTATTTTCACAGTCCAGAGGCTAAAATAGTCTGGAACCACTTAAGTTTCTGGGGTTGAAACTAGATTGTTGTGGTCCCTTTCAACTCAGGCTATTCTATGATTCTATGATTCACTTACCTTTACTAAGAAATCTAGTCATCTTCATAACATTTCTCATGTGCCTAAAGAAACAGACTTGTGGTGTTTTTACAGCTTTTTTAAATGTAATGTTGAGTAAATCCTAAATATTTGTTCTCAGAAATTATACTTTTGTATTTATTTGTGGAGTTTTGATCCCTTAATTTCATGTTATGTTCTTTCTTTAAACAAAAATATTTAAAATTAAATATACATTGCCAAAAGGAGTGCTAAAGGCTCCTTCCTACCTTATATTTGTTCAGACTTACTGAAAAAATCGTTGCCATTTTTAGCCACTTGTTTTTTTTTTGCCTCAAGTCTGTCCTGTATACTGTGATGCATGGCACTAAACCAGCAAGTTTCTTTCAAATTTAAATTACAAATAAGAAAATATATAGAAACATATCATAATATCCTTGTAAAAGGGACTAAAAATATTACTCATGCTTCCACCTTATCAAAATAAAACCAAACAGCAGGGTAGAAGTGAACAATTAAGAATCTAACCCAGACATTATGTCTAATGGAAAGAATTAATTTCAAATATATCTGAATCTCTTCTAATTTAACTAGTTATTTTTTGAAAAGAAAGATGAAAATTCACTAGATACAAACAAAAGATACTTTACTGCAAAAGTGATATTGATCTCTTCTTTACCTCTGTTTGATTTAAAAATGGAGATGAATCAATAAGGCAAGGAAAATTCAGTATCAGAGCAGATTTTGATCTTTCTACTCATAGCTATTATTCAGAGTATTATTCAGAAACACTGCTAATTTATATGAGACTACTTAGAGTATAATACAGTCATGACCAAGGATTGAAGAAAATACTTCACAGACGCTAACCAAAAAAAAATCATACCAATTTATTTTCTTCAGCATAAGGTCATCTGCTCTTTTGCCTTATATGGAGCACCTGTCATAGCTCATTTCCTGGCATGTAACTTATGATGTTTTTTTCTTTTACTGCGTCAGTCACTCTATTATCACTAACTACAAGGGTTGGTCTACAAGTAATGCCTCCTATTTTATTATGTTAGCTTTAGACATCAGAGGCAGATGTTGGTGAAATGACAGTAGATGTTGGACCTTCTCACCAATATTCCCTTAAATTTTGGTGCCATGCAACTGATGGCAGCAGAGGGATAGTTTGATGAAATGGTGTCTGACATGGAACCACGTATGAAACAAAGATGTGAGGCCATGAAATTCCTCCATTAGGAAAAAACTGCACCTACTGACATTCATTAGCTCTTTAGAGACCAAAGAGTGGATGTTAGCATAGTGAGACAGTGGCTGGTGCATTTCAACAGTGGCAGCAACAGCACTGGTCAGATTTTTATGAGAGCAGCATGCANCTGCACCTACTGACATTCATTAGCTCTTTAGAGACCAAAGAGTGGATGTTAGCATAGTGAGACAGTGGCTGGTGCATTTCAACAGTGGCAACAACAGCACTGGTCAGATTTTTATGAGAACAGCATGCAGGCTCTTGTTGATTGGTGGGAAAAATGCACAGCTAATAGTGGTGACTATGTTAAAAAAGCATGTTCTGCAGCTGAGAATTTGTTCTGTCGAATAGAGTTGTATTTATTGTAGTTTCCACAGAAACAAACAGGACAAAGTACCTCTGTATCATT
>PPHD01024396.1:0-12129 GCA_002909625.1 Bambusicola thoracicus
CAGATGGCATTGAAATACCTAACACTGAAATTTTGTTGCATTTCAAAATACTGATTAAACAAGAATACTATTTCTGTGACAGCTATTTTGTTCTATATATTACTTTGTATAAGCATCTAGCTTTCAAGGTCCCTCAAAATATGATTTCCATCACCAGTATTATTTCCTAATACTATACAGAAGATATACTCCTACTTATTTTGTATTTCAGCCTAATTTGTTAAATTATGATACGACAGAGGCCGAGTCCCTTTCCTAAAGAAAGCCCAATGAAACATTTAAATTTATCTGTAGTGATTATACTAGAACTTGTAATCAATAGATACTATTGCCTAGAGATGAGTTTTAGCATAAAGATTAGGGACAAATCAATCATTAATCTACTGTTCTTATGCAAAAAGGAGACCAACAAAAATCTCTAAAAGCTAACTGCAGGAGATTATCTATTTTGTATATATGATCCAACACAATAGATCTGTGAAAATTTTTGACAAATTCCTTTAAGAAAAATCATTGGTGAAAGACATTCTTTCACCATCTTTGAAAGACACTTAGACTTTAACTAACAAAAACCGATTTTTTACTAGAAAAGTAAAACAGTGTTCAAAACCACAGAATGCCCTGAGTTGCAAGTCACACATAGGAATCACTGAATCCAACTCCTGATTTCACACAGGATCGTTCAATATCAAGAGTTATCAAAACGCATCTTGAATTCCAGCAGATTTGTGCTGTGACCGCTTCCACGGGGAGCCTGCGCTATGGCTGACCACCCTCTAGTGAAGAATCTTCTAGCACTCAACTTTACCCTTCCCTGATGTAGCTCCGTGCTGTTCCTAAAGACTTGTCCCTGTAAATGAGATCAGTGCTGTGCCTCACGAGGAAGCTGTAGAACACAAGATCAACGTCCTGAGAGGGTGCCTCATGAATTGACTAATAGGAACTACCAGACATACTTATGAGTCACTAACTCTGTTTCTTTCAATGACTTGGCTTCATCACTTGCAGTTCCAGGGAAGGTCTAGCTTCAATCTAAATTTATAGACCATCAGCATATCCTAAATTTAAATCAGTCCTTTCTTAAAATTCACATACAAGGTAAAAACTGCCAATCCACTCTACTCTACACCAGTCATTCAGAATGTATTTAGTTTCAGTGGGTGAATTCAGATTGTTTTCTTTCCTGCTAGAGATAATGTTAATGCATTTGCTCAAAGTGTGCCCTGCCCTGTAGATGTATCATTAAAATAAGATAATTGGGCAAATATTAAACCTCAAATCTAAATAATGTTGAAAGCTCTTGGCCACACTATACACAATCTATTTACAGGGACGTGGAAGAAAAAGCATCACAGAAATGTAATGCAGAACTCTAGATATCCATGAAAAGGAAACGTAGCCATCAGGGAATAGCAACAATTTTTTTTTCCTGCAGTCATCTGTTTATATATGACAGGTACCTACTGTACTGTATGGGATTCAAAGGCTCTGTGGCTACTTGCAGTCCTGTGCTTTGTAACCAATTAATACTACAGGTTGCTCTGATCATTCTTTGGACATTGCAGTGAAACCAAGTCTTGCGCATAAGAAGAAACCAAACATCCAGGGGCTGAGTATGGGTCCTGTTGTCTAGACTCTTACAGGAAGAGAAACACACTTCTGAAAGTTTCAATCTTTTTCAATTAGCTTTGAATTTAGGCCTCTAACAAACCTTTTGATGTGTATTTGTAACTACTTGTTAGATTTTACAGATTTTTTTCTTGTTTATAGTGCAAATTTATTTTTCTTACTACTATTAACAGCAGATTTTTAAAATGGATGCAGTCTTCCTTTGGGTTCCAGTAAAGAAACTCAAGAGTCATCTGCGGGGGGAAGAAATAAAAGCATTTTAGTTCATTACCATTTTCAAGGAAGATGTATAATTTGTTTTCTATTTGTTGCATTCATTCATTCAAGTATAAAATAGCAGTCGTGGAGAAATTAAAGATCATTTAGGTGATCTTAAATGAAGATCACTACCAACTTGAAAAAATTGTCTCTTTTCAGATAGATGCGTTCTCTGATAAGTAAATCAAAACTTCCATATTTGAAAAAAATATGAAAAATAATTCTCATCAGTAGAATACTAAGAAAATTGTCAGACAACTTTAAGCAGACAGCTAGCATACAGGAGAAAAATCCATACCTCTTAGGATGGGAAGCAAATCGTTCCCTCAACTATCCATACAGATTTCTTTTTCCTTGCTTCCTCAAAATGATGGAAAAGTGTGTAAGACTACAATATAAGGTACATTCTTTATGATATAATCCTTAGGCATATGTGGTCCTTCAATATAAAAAGATACTGCCATATTATCTACAATAAAAACTTCATCAGCCTGCAAATATAACGGAAGAAAGAGATTTTGTTGAAATAATCATTACATTTTCTTTTTCCCAGAATCTCAGCTTAAGTTTAGACTAATACACATGTAAGAGCTCTGCACTTTGAAAAAAAGCATTATATAAACACAAGGACCACTGTTTGCAACGTTCTTATAAAATGTACCCTGTTGTTCTCATAATTTTTGGAAAGAGAATGTATCATCAGAACAATATTTAAGTCATTTATTACACACTGTAAAGTAGTGCTTGACATTCTCCAAGGAGGTGTAAAAAGACAAGCTGTTAATCTGAAAGTCTCCTAGCAGTGACATAGGAACTTGTCACTTTATTGTTTCTACTTAAAGCTCACAAAGTACACTGAGTTATAGCAGGGAACACCTTTGAACTTCAATGCACACATAGCTACTTCCCTCTTGCTCACCTCTAGCAATTTCCATTTAGAAACAGGAGCTCGACCTTTATGATATGACACTTAAAACAGTATGTAATTTAGCATCTTCAAACTTTCAGAAAAACAGGAGCACACTCCAGAGTTTACATCTACTTGTGAAAAAGCAATGCAAAACTCCTGTGCTAACTGATTCAACCACTGGAAACAGTATTAAGAAATAAGATCAAATCCATTCTCATACTCAAGCATGATGCCAGCTTCATTTTATTCAGTTGTGTCTCTGATTTCTTTAACAGAAACAAGATCCCACTTACGTCAACCAGTTAACAATTTGCCCGAGTTCTTTATGAAAACATAACAGCAAACATTCTCTTTACTAGTAACTAAACTTGCAATAGCACTTGATTCTGTGGAGAATGCTATCAGTCCGGGAACAAATGTGTTGATGCAAGAGAAATCATTTTCAGTTCTTCCCCTTCTGATTTGACTTTGGTTCCAAAAGACTCAAACCAGTCTGAGAAGGTAATCTGTTCCCTAATCTCCTCAAGGTGAATATTTGTGTACAGTACAATTTAGCTACTGTTGCTGAGTCTATACCCAGTTGATTTGGATTTTTCGTATGAATTCAGCATTCTATATGCAAGAAAAATTAAGGTGTAACTTTAATATTAGTATTCTTTTATTTTCTATTATTTTGTCCAAAGTTCATGTATTACTTCAGAAAGCATGTGGATTCAGAATGAATAAGATATTAACTAGTCATGACTAATAGTTCAAAAATTTTATATACTTTAGAAACTCTTAAAGAACCCAGATTCTGTAAGAAAATCAAAGTTCTTAAACTCATTTATTCAGAATTGCTATTAGTAGCAGTGGAAGAAGCAATAGTTTGTTTAAATGCTTATGGAGAAGGTGCTTACCAGTTGGTTTTTTTTCCTGTGTACAATTTTGTCATACACTGTATGAAATAAATACTACCAGAACAACTGACAGATCATAAGCTAGATGAGTGAGAATGAGAGATTTTTAGTTACCGTCAAAAACTGATTTGTCTACTGTGATATCTTATGTTTCAAATTTATGATTAACTGAATTTGATTTGGTAAATCCAGTCTTATTTATTATATCTAGAGTATAAATACATCAAGAGCACCACCATTAGACTAGATTTTTTTTTTTTTTCAGGAAGATTAGAAATTAAGATTTACGTACTAAACTAAGTTCATTTTATTTTTAATTTTCAAGTTTGTTTTATTTTGCTTTGCTCTTAACTACACACGTAGAGGATTTTTTCTTTCAAAATAAGAGTCTTTTTTTTTGTTTCCGTGGATATGAGAGAGAATGTCTGAACAGGAGACTCCTGGAATCTACTAGAGACAACATTCTGGGTCAGTTACTGGACAGACTCACCAGAGATGAAGCACTGCTGGACCTGGCGGTCACTAACACAGAGAAGATCAAAGATGTGAAGCAGCTTAGACTGCAACAACCATGCATTGGTGGAGTTTGTAATCCCAATAAATATTGGCCTGGCAAAGACTGAAGTTAGGACTCCTAACATCAGGACAGAAAACTTCAGCCTATTTAAAGAATTATTGGACAAAAACTCCTGGGAAACTCTCCTTAGTGAGAACAGAACAGAACGGAGCTGATAGCACTTGGAGGATGCCTATCTGAGAGCAAAAACCTCTCCATCGCTCAGAATAAAGAATCAAGTAAACAAGGCAGAAGATCACAATTCTACAAATTTAATATTTGTGAATATATAAGGACAGGTCTGCATGTGATCTTCAAGCTAAATCTAAGTCCTGGAGGCAATTAAACATATAGATATTGTAACAGTGTAATTGTTGTTTAATTGCTTTCAATTGTTCTTGAAGAAATCAGGTTTCCAAATAAAAAGAATATATATAACAAAATGTTAATATATATTCCATCTTCAGTACCAAAAGTCTATACAATTTTGGTTGTAAATGAAATATACAGGGCAGAAACTCTGTATCATGAAGATACTTATCTACAACCATTGTAATACTCTGGAATTTAAGCATCTAGATTAGCTTTATTTTTTTTACATATATATATATAAAAATAAAATGAAGTACCTCTTTTGGTTGTTTCTAAGAGTAAAACTTAAAACAAGTTCAATTTATAACTGCTAGTGAACTAAACTCGTTACTCATTGTTTCCTTTATCAGACATTAAGTCATCTTGAGATGAATTGCTAGTTCTTGAAAAATACCTGAAGTATGCAGTTTGTTATTTTCAATATCACTGTTGCTAAGGTCTAACTCATTTTAAATTGCCATTCTAAAAATGTTCATGTTTTGACAACTATATATATATATTTTCATATTCTAGGATATACCTTGTAATTGGAAGTATTATGTTGGCCTTCTGAAATCTGTTTCTATGGTTGCAAGTCACTTATGCTAAAATTCTCTATAGATTGAATTACTTCCTGAGTACATTTTATTAAAAGTGAGATATAATGAATTATATAGTGTTCGGGTGCTTGTAAGCAATTTTTTTTTTTTTTTTTTTTTTGTAATTCTACTAAAAATTACAGTAAAATCAACTGTAACAAAACAGTCCTAAAGAAATTGTTTACATTCTGTCATGTGCTGTTAAAGTAACATCTCTATGGGGGCTATCTAGGCTGACCAGATCTATTACACTTAAGCTTGTTTGGATCTATTTTTTCAGGACTAGGCTGAGTAGATGTTATTTCATAGATGAGCACAGAAATGCGGTTAAGTTCCATTCCTTCTAAAGATGACTTGTGGAAAGTCTGTGGTAACTATATTTGACTTCTGATTATTAAAGACATTTTGATTATTCCTTAAGTACAGCCCTTTACTGAGATCTTGCACCATCTTGACAAAAAATGCTCAAATTAAAGACTTCTGTACAATCAACTCATCTAAAATAATGAAAGCAAAAGGAAGCAAACATCTTTTCTGCCAGCCAAAATAAGAATTCTCACAACCACTTTAGAGCAGGACATCTTACTGTTGGTTCACAATCAACAGAAATGCAAGACAGTTCTATCCTCGTAACAACAGAAATATTCATTCAGTGGAAAGTCCTACAGCTAGAGCACATCCACATTTTCACTTTGGGAGGAATGGGCTCTATTAAAGTACAACACGTCCTTCCTCACAAGAATTTACTTAATCCTTAACTTCAGAGTCAGAAGTTTAATCCAAAAACTGAAAAGCAAGCCTTGTGTGGCACTATAGACAACAAAACCCACTGTACAACATAGGGAAGAATCTCTGATCAAGATAGTACAAAACAGGACCTCGGAGGGAGCATTTAATGGTCATCACTACTACAAGAGTCAGGACCACATGCCTTGGTCTGTGCTAGCAAATTAAGCCTGCCTCAGAACATTTCTGGCCTCTGAGACCAACTAGCACAGAACAGCCTACCAAAAGTTTGGGGTGCAAAAGATGAAAGCTGCCAGCCAGGGGTGGTTCTTGAAAATTCTACCAAACCACTTATGAAAGCACTATGTTGTGTCACTAACACCATTCAATTTACTAATATACATGTAGCTTTTATTTTCTAGGGAAAGCATCATTCAATACAACACCTCCACATCAGCCAACATGAAGTAGGAAGAAATTGACCACAAAATCATTTGAACCGAATCCTTCAAAGAAGCCTGTATAGAAACAGAATCCAAAGATTCAGAAGCTGACTTAACTACAGCTGCACATGCACTACAGCTACAAAAAACCATACTGGAAATGTCATACACACATATCACAAATATATCATAAAATACTACTTGCGCAGCTACTTGAATTAGGAATTAAGACACTGCCACGTTAGTTTAACATTTGCATAACACCAACTTGTTGTACAGTCCTTATTCTCCAGAAGTCCAATCATTCTATTGTCGTTCATACTACTTTACTTACATAAACGTTGTTATTGCTTTCACTTATTACTGCAGAATGAGCAAAGACTTGAAGAGCGCAGACATTCGTTACCACAAAAAATAAAAACAAATGGCAGAATGTTTCTGACACACCTCTTAATTCATATTCACAGCTTTTAGTCAACACACAAAATTATGATACATCTGTCAACCAAGTTATACAAATCTTTTTTAAAAAAATATTTTATATCCTAGCCCTTGGGCAATTCTTAAAATATACGGTACAAAATGGATGGACCTTTAAAAGTCTCTAGAATAAAGTTATTGCTTTTTAATGTCTAAGTAAGTGTTTTCATTTGGCACAGAGGTCAAACCATGTTTTTCCCATTTAGTTCGTAATTCTAATCCATTCTTTCCCTGACTGATAAATGGATTCTCAGCAATTTGTAGCACTAGTTTTGTGGTCTAACCCAGCAGGCAGTTAAGTACCACACAGTCATTCACTCACATCCCCTCCCCATGGAATGGGGGAGAGAACCAGGAAAAAAAAAAACAAAAAAAAAAAAAAAAAAAAAAACAACCAAAGAACTCATCAGTTGAGATAAAAAATTTACTAAGACACAAAAGGAAAAGAAAAAAAATAGTAAATATTATAATATCATATGTACTTACAAAACAAGTGATGCACAACACATTTACCACCTGCTGACCAATGACCAGCCAGTCCCTGAGCAGCAGCTCCCCCCTTGGCTAACTCCCCACATCCTTTCAAGTATTTTGCATTACGTCATTTGGTATGGAATACCCCTTTGGCCACTTTAGGCAAGCTGTTCTGATTCATTCCCTCCCAGCTCTGTATGCCCCCAACTCCCTCCCTGACCAGGCAGCATAAGATGAAAAACAGAAACATTCTTGGTTCTCTGCAGCGCTGCTCAGCAACAACTAAGACATCAGTGTGTTATCAACATTGTTTTTCTCCCAAAGCTAGTACTGAGCATTGTACCAAGCTGAAAAAAGAAAAAAAAAATCAACTCTGAAACCAGAATAACAACATACACTGGTCTGCTCACTTACACTTTCACTGAACACTAGCTTTTAGCTCCATACTTTATATTAATACCAGTCACAATCATCAGAACTATAGATATAATCACCTCTCTTTTTTGTCCTCCACCATGCTTTTCTAGCTAGCAACTTTTTATCACATAAATCAGGAAAACTTAACAGCAACCTATCTATCCTAAGCTGCAAACTGCTCTTACCGACATGAGCACAGACTTTATGTGATCTCTCTAGTTCCAGTCTTTGAGATGCACATTGCACGGTTATTTTGCTATTTAGAGTTCAGACAAACAAAAAACAAAAGCATAAGGCAACAGAAGGCAATGACAGTACCTTCTGATAGGATACAGGCACTACAGAGCAATAACAAATAATAAAAAAGGAAAAGTAGCTCACCCCCTCTAACAAGCAGCAGTAGAACCTCAAGAGTAGTGCTATTTATCCAAAGGGATGCTTCTCCTTCAGCTGCTAACCCTTAAATGATGGCAAGAAAGGGTGGATGACTCCTTCTGATCAATCAGGTGCACAGCTTGCACCTGAGCTCCCTGTGTTAGCTGCGCGTTCTCACCTGATGCTTAACCATTGGTTCAGGCTGTGACCTGGCAACTCCACTGCAAAAGCAAACAATGACAACCAAAAAAAAAAAAACCAGAAACTTTTTACCCATTACTTTCTATCATTCTATCAACAAATTCCATAAGCAAGCAAAAGGATAAGCTGGATCTTTCATAAGGACGTATGTTCTGATAAAGATCACAGTAGATGAGAATAAGAGAAAAATCAGTCCCTCTTCAGCTCATCATTACAATGATAAACTTGCTTCGGTAATTGGATAGGCCTTGTGACACCTGGAGAATATAATTTACATGAACTTAAGCTTCTCAAGATGACGAGAGGTATTGGATTATCTGGAATATCAAGTGGCCCTAGATCCCATGGGAAGTGTTAATTAATATGCTCATACCTTATCCAGCTTTATGATTCAATAAAGGATTTAGAAAGAAGAACATATTCTTGTCACAATGTACACTTCTGTTAACGCTGGAAATTTATTTACTAATGTGAGATTTCAGGTTCTCCCTATATCTTGCACAAAGTTACTGTAAGCTTCTGCTGGCATTATTTTTTCTGCTTATTCTTTCATGGTGGACTGAACTTATATGCATTTAATTATTAACATAATTTTTTTTTAATATTAAATAATACAGAATTGTTCTGTCATTTTTGTTACCAAAGTTCATCATGTAAAATACACAAAACAAAAAAAAAAGCTTTTAAAATATAAAATACTTTAAGAAACAATTAAAAAAAAAACTAAATCAAGAGAACATGTTTCCATAGATATCTTCTGCAATTTTGTTTTCTACTACCAAATCTTGTGAAGATGGCTCCACAGATCTTACCACTATCAAGCATGATTTCTCTGCAGGATGAAGTACACCTGAAGTTAGCTTATAGACAGCTGTTGTTATTGTCTTTACATCCTTTGTTTACAAGAATACCTTCATCCAGGCAACGTATACCATGCAACTGACAACTGGCTTCCTTAAATCAGCATGTTTATTATGAGCTACCTACATAAAAATACATTTTTTATTTTATGGATGTGTGAAATTGAAATCCTTTATGCCTTCAAAATCTCAAGAGAAAACAGATTCAGTGAGTGAAGCAGATCTTTTTTGTTTTCAAAAATCTTGACCTATCAGCTGTCCAGCTGTTCTGCACAAGCACCCATGAGGTCCTTCAGTACGTAGAAAAAAAGTAAAGAAGATCAGGCAGATTTGGCAGTGTGCAATAATCAGAAACTTACATTTCCAAAATACTGTAACTACTTTTGATTTCTTTTTTAATTTTCAGGAGATGATGTCTAGACTGTTCATTAACAAAAGTGAATGTGATATTTCAATCAGTTAATATGACTCTAAAAAATATTCATGTTTGACAGTTGAAGAAACCGACAAAAATATTTTTCCAAAGTAATTGAAACTGCTTACTTTATCATCACAAAATTTTCAGGATGGAAAAATATAACCATTGTATATAAAGTATAATAAGTGTCATCAATCAACTTAGATCATAAGGACCTGAGCTAACTTTCAATAAATTGCAGTAGTGGAAGCGTTTTTGTTTGGTTTTCTTAAAATCATGGGGGGAAAAAATACACAATTGCTTAATGAAAGATCAAGTGATACCCAGTAGAAAAGGAAACAAAGTTGAAAAGCAAAGAAAATAACATCTCTGCAATATATAATATTTTCCTTTTGAAGAGCATCTTGCAACATTGGGCAAGATATGTTAGTATGCTCTGATAGTTCTCAACAATTCCAGTGAAGAAAAACAGGAAATTTATTTTACCTGACTAGTGCATATCCACAAACTACCACCATTTACTTCATATTATTTCCTCATGAATTTATAAGCCCTAAATTTTTCTTGACTTTCAGTTCTGAAGTTGAGATAGTAGTTCATAACAGCTAAGTTCCACTTTTTTTAATCAGTGTACATTTTGCATAACTTAACTGAAAAATAAAAATCAGTATGCTAAGAAAATTGACCCAGATCCAATAAACTGTTTTTTTGTTTGTTTGTTTGTTTTTTGAAGTATAGAAAATCTCTGGTGTGTCCAGAGAAGTTTTATAAGGGCTGAAATGGAACAGGATCTTTTGCTTGGGTTTATGACACAAAACATCACTGAGCTAAGACCGCTATTATGAATGAGTCTGAATATTAGTTTGAAAGGATTCAGAAAACTATTCAGATATTCCACACAACTTTTTATAAAAACAAACAAACAAACAGAAAAACCCCACATTTGTTTCTTCTCAGTGTTAGATTTTTCTAACCTGGTGCTTTTGCCATGTCTCTAAATACTTTTAATGTCATGAACTCTGAAAATTTCCAGTAGAAGAATTAAGAATTTTTGGCTGAAGAGAGTTGAAATATAATCACCAGAAGAACTATGCAGGTTGCCTTCAATTCTGTTCTCAGGTTTGTTTTGGTCTGCATTTGAAATTCAAGTTACTGTTTAAAAGATTTCATGCTTTTACTTAGCAAAATCATTTGTGCTAACAAAGTACTTCCTCTGCTTTACTATTGGTCCCTAAGGCAACAGTTTCACAAGACAGAGCATAAACAGGAAAATATCCCACTAGTTTTATGTTTCTATTGCTCTTACTTAATTTTAATGTCTCTTTTAATTGAACTATATTTTAAAAGCTTTGTTGCTTATAGGCATTGATTATGTAATATACAAGGGCTGCTCCGAAAGTAATGCCTCCTATTTTGTGATGTTGGCCCACAACATTAGAAGTGGATGTTGGTAGTATAGCAGTAGAGGCTGAACCTTCCTGTCAACATTTTATTATGTTTGGTTGCAACGTGACAGATGGGAGCAGAGGTACAGTCTGACAAAATAGTGCTTGACATGGAAGTGCTTATGAAGAAAGGGGAGTCACTGAATTCCTCCATGCAGAAAAAATGGCACCCATTGACATTCAACACTTTGAATGCTTATGGAGACCAGTCAAGTAAATGAGATAGTAGGTACTAAGCTTCAGCAGTGGCAACAGCGGATCACCTCTACTGAAGCAGATGTATGAGCTTTGCATACAGGCTCATTCATCTCTGGTGAAAATACATAGCTAATGGTGGTGACCATCTTGGAAAAAAAAATAGTGCTTTGTAGGTGAGAATTTGCTGTTTCGAGTACCATTATTGTGTTTTTCATAACTCTTCTGGTTTCCAAGAAAATAACTAGGAGGCATTATTTTCAGAGCAGCCTTCACACATATGGCACTGGAGAGCTCCTCTTCATTCACTGCAGTACAGATAAGCCAAAAGTTCAGATGTTCATGGTGGATGCTTCACTTTATAGCAATCACTTACTGGAGAAAAGAAATTGAACTAAAAAAATCACTAAACAACATGTTTCATGTTGTGCCCCTGCTAGAAAAGAACTGTTCTGTTGTTTTAACAGAAGGCTTCTTTTAAAAACAATTTAAAAAAAAAAAAAAGCTTATCAAAGGATATATTAGCACTCTCATAACACTAATTTTCAAAATTGCTGTGAATGATCATCACAATTAATGACTGCATAATTTAATTCAATAACAAGAGTCTCCAAAGCTAAAAGATCAGGTCCTTAAATATTTGAGCAATACATTTTCATTGCCTTTATGATAGAGAAAAAATTATTTTCCACTCTCCACTTTCTAAACACTCTGCCTTGAACAGTATGCTTTTCTTCTAATTCACTATCACAATCAGAAGATTTTAGGAAGTATTGCAGCCCCAACAAAAAAGAAATAGAAGTCCAGAAAATTTCTTATAACAGAATTCAAAAGGGACAGGAAGTTCAGTTAGAAGAAAAAAAAAGATAAATAACCATTCCTTGTTTCATCTC
>PPHD01024397.1:0-10291 GCA_002909625.1 Bambusicola thoracicus
TGACAGGTACACCAGAAGTCCTTCTGGAACTGGTCCTTATGCTTAGTGGCAAGAACATTTTTTTCCTATCATAATTTTACTTCATAATAGAAAACATCAGCTGGCTGATGGGATGGAAGTATTTACCTCTGCTGAAACCAGGCCATCCAGCAGGTCAAGTTTACGCTGAGACAGCAGCTGTGAAACAACGGAAAAGGCCTACAGAAATAAAAGAGAAATACACAAATAAATAATTTTGGGCTTTCTTACTCTGGGCAAATACGTTGTTATACGATAAGCTACCTAAACATTGTATGATTTAAGACTTCAGCAGTTGCAAGGTATATCGCCATCTGAACAAAACTCCTCCAGCATTAAAAAAGTGACTCTATTAGCTGATAAAAGCCTAAGAGTTCTTCCTGTTCCCATTTAAAGCACATCAGTTTTGGTAACAGGCAAACGAGTGCCTTTCTGTGAAAATATCACAATGGCCTACAGCTGTTTTTACCCTTTTTTGAGTAATTCAAACGATCCATGTCTTTCCACCTTCCCTTCCCTGCCTGCCCCCTTGCCCAGCCCCTTCCTAAGCCACCTCTCAGTCTCAATCAAACAGATGCTCAAGGCTATAAAAATTTGGTTTTGAGTCTGCTGTGGTCCCTATACCTCGGAGGCACACAGCCTCCCATCTCCCTGAGTTTCGTAGGCAGCGTCACACGCACTAGCGCTTCAATGTATTCAAATGGCGTTCATGTGAAATGCTGACAGCATGCTTTAGGCTTCACCGCACGTAAAAATTAACGAGAAAAGAAGGGCAAAGTAAAACAGCGTTCTGCGCGCACCGCAAACAGCCTGGCGTGCTTCTGCCCGGCTTTATCTCGGGTTCCCAGGCACTTTAACACAACCCCCCGTTCTCTGCTGCTGCTTAATTAAGCCCGGAGCCCCCAGCCGCCGCGGCGGGCCCCACCTGCTTGGCGCCGCGCGTGAACTCCTCGATGCTGAACTCCGAGTCGAAGTAGAGGCGGATGAGCAGGTAGTAGAAGCGGGTGCGGAGCCACGCCAGGGGGTTGGTGATGCGCACCACCACCACCCGCCGCTGCGGCCCCTCTCCCTCCGGCTCCTGAGGACCGCTGCTGGCGAAGCGCGCGGGGGGTAGCGCCGAGAAGGGGCCCGGCGGCGGCAAGGCCGCGACTCGCGCTGTGAGCGGGGCTGCGCGGGCCGCCCCCGGCGCCAGGAGCGCGCCCGCCAGCCACCGGGCACGCCGGGGAGCAGCGCGCAGCGCCATCATGGCGGCGGTGCGCCCCGGCACGTCCGTTCGGGCGCCGCTCCGCCGGAAACGCAGCCTGCGCCTCCGGTTCCGCCGTGCCGCGAAGGGCCGCGGAGCCGCGGTTCCGGGCCGCACCGGATCGTCGTGCCGTCCGTCGCCTCCCCGCAGAGCCGACCTCCCGGAGCGGGAAAGTGGGCTCCATCTCCCGGCCCTCGCCCGGCGGCAGGAGTTGGGGAACGCTTCCGCTCGGTTCTCCTTTCCCGGCGGAGCGGCGGACGACGGCCGTGGCGGGGCAGCGGGGTGGCGGCCATGGAGCGGCGCGGGCAGCCTGCGGTGCAGGTGCCGAGCCTGGACGGCGTGACGCGGGAGCGCTTCCTGCGAGACGTCTATCCCCGGGTACGGGCACGGCGGGGGTTCCAGCGAGGCCTCAGCCAGCAGGCGTCCTACGGCCCTCCTGAAGAGGGATGCCAGAGTTAGGGCTGTCCTGCCTTGCTGCAGAGTTCTGACACACCATTGGTGGCTGCACTTTATTTATTGCTGGTTATAAACTGTGCGATTGCTTTCTGTTGTTTTGTCACCACGAATCCTTCTTTCCCTTTCCTTTTTTTCCCCTCTGAGGTTCTGAGTGAATGGAAAAGACCCTTTCTTTTGGGCTTTGTGTGTACGACGGACCAAACCTATTTGTGGGTGTGAGCAGAAGCAGTCCCGTGATCTCCCACATTTTGCTGAACGTTCAGCGTTCACGTTGTTCAGTTGCAAGCAGTTCATTTGTGACACTGTGGTGCAGGTCCTGAGACTCACAGCTGTTCACGTGTAATTAGTTTATCTAACACCACGTTGGAGTAAGATGGTTTTCTTCCCGGATTTCAGATGTCAATATGAAGCAATAATTCTGTTCCCCACCACCACCACCGGATGCAGATATCATTCTCTGCTATTGTTTCTCTTTCTCTCCCTCCTCAGAGAGAGCCCGTTGTGCTGAAAGGAATGGAGTTGGGCCCTTGCACAACCAAATGGACAGTGGATTACCTGAGCCAAGCTGCAGGATCTAAGGAAGTCAAGATCCACGTTTCTGCAGTACCACAGATGGATTTCCTCAGTAAGAACTTTGTGTATAGGTACTTCCATCCCACATCTCTTGTATTTAGAGGCAAATGTCTGTCACTGTCAGAAGCAATTGTGAAAACTTGAAATGATGTAGAACTAAATAAGTAGAATTAAAATAAGTAGAACTAAAAGAACAAACGTCTTAATGTGAAGTTCCCCCATTTAAAACTGATGCCAGTGTTACTGCAGTCCCATTGTAAGCTTCACGCCGCTGCCTTGTCTTTGTATTGGTTCTGGAAGTGCAGAAATGTGTAAGTTCTGCTGTTTTGGCTTTGTGAGCAGGATCACCACAGCTCAGAGGAGTGCTGGTGCTAGTGTAGCGAAGGGGATGGGAAGATGGTTGTCAGCAAAGGCAGCACCAGTATGCTTCACTTTAATCTGTTCCGGAGCTGTGCTCTCACTTTTCTGCAGTATATCTGTAAGTGGGCAGGATACAAATGTTCAACCAAAGTCAGAACTTGTTTTTTTTCTTGTTGGCTCCAGTGGCTGTTGGATTTGCTCGCTGGGGTCTATACTGGGGGCAGTTTACTAAAGCAGAGAAGTTTGTCAGTGCAGGATTTCTGTCTCAGTAGAACTCTTCAAACATTTGCTGCAAATACTGGTTAGTCACTATGCTAAATAATATAAATTAATTTAGAAAAGCATGTTGCGCTTTCAGTTACACTAGATTGGGTGAGAAAGCTTGTGATTTTAAGGCTTGCGTTTAGATCATGTCTTCTTATGTTGATTGTATGAATTTCCGTGTTTATATTTCAGAACTCTGCCTTTTGATGTATTTGTACGAAGGGCAGCTGAAATCAAACACAAAGACTACTTTCTTTCTGAGGTAACTTCCTTGGTGTCACAGCTGCTTTTCTCAGTTTTGTGCTTGGAGGGGAAAAATGATTGTAATTTAAAGTCTTAGTGCACTAAAGCACTGGATTTTAGAGTTAGCTGTTTTGTGTGGCTTGGAGCCAAGGGAAAAACGTGAGGGAAAAGAATTCTTTCCGTGCTGATTGTTATGTGTGTGTACAGTATGGTTAACTTCAGTGGTCCTCTTTCTGCTATCAAAACCTCACTGACATCACTAAAAGTTCCAGCAAGAAGTTGAGAGATCTAACATTGCTTTAAAATACTTGTGTACTTCAGGTGTTTTATAAGAAAACATCATGAAGATATGTGAGTTTGATTACATCTGCTATCAAAATACCAATACAGATGTATTGTAATAGATTTTTTGAGTAGCGAACTCATGGCAATCTTTATGCAGTGATGTTCAAATTGGATTTTTCAGATAATTATAATTAGCATGCAAACAGTTCTAAATGCAAATTTGCTTTTCACTGTTTATGCTACATAGGATGCCATATGATTTGAAGCCAATTGAAATAGCTTCCCACATCAGTGTTCTGAAGAATGCAAGTTATAATCTGCACTTCCTTTGAATTCAGTAAAAGCAATGCTGAAGCAGCTGACAAGTCTCCCACTTCAGTCCTCACCTAATTTACATTTCCCATTTGTTGAGATGAACAGCAGGGAGCAGTAAAGTATAACAAAGTAGCTGAATTTGTCAATCTGTTTGTATAATATTTTAATGCAGCCCTACATTAGATCAATGAAAAAAAATGTAAGCTCTTAAGTGTATTTCTAACTCATATTAAAACCAGAGCAATTATTTTTGTGCTTTATCTACAGGATGAGAAGTACTATTTGCGATCAGTGGGTGAAGATGTTAGGAAGGTGAGTTACTTCAGGCTGCAGTTCTAATATTGTGAAGCAGCAATTCTTGTAGTCATCTGGCTGTGTGGTAGAGGTATAAAACCTGTTCATGGTCACTTGGTCTAGGAATCTGGGTGGATTTACATAGGGATATTTAAACCTAGAGGTCCAAAATAGTTGCTGTTATCAGAACTTGGCTGATCATTGAAGAGTATACCCTTTATATTCTATTCTCTAGCCATTGCTGTAATCTAATATAAAAGGATTTCTGGGGATCACTTCTTCAGTGTGATTTCTAGCAGTCATGGTTCACAGCAGCTCTGTCTGGTTTTGTTACCATTGGTGACCAAGTCTGAGCTGAAAGAATGACAAGTGAAAAGTGTTGTTTTCTGAAGTTATTTGCTAATGCTG
This sequence comes from Bambusicola thoracicus, assembly GCA_002909625.1. Lineage (NCBI taxonomy): Eukaryota > Metazoa > Chordata > Aves > Galliformes > Phasianidae > Bambusicola > Bambusicola thoracicus. The sequence continues at coordinate 4,460 of PPHD01024397.1, forward strand.
AATGAAGTTCTGGCCCTGTGTTCCTTGAGACAGGAAAAGATACCTTATTTTAGCATGTGTAAATGATTCTCTGAGAGTTTTGTCCTCTTTTATTCAGGATATTGCAGATATCAGAAAACAGTTCCCTGTTTTGGCAGAAGATGTTCAGATTCCAGAGTATTTTGAGAAGGAACAGTTTTTCTCTAGTGTCTTTCGCATCAGCTCAGCAGGATTACAGCTATGGACCCATTATGATGTAGGTAATAATATGGTTAGCATCAAATGTTGTGGATGGCATTGTGGGGTTGGGATATTAAGTTACAAATCCCTGTTGACAAGGTTCTGTTAATGACAAACTTCTCATAGGTAACTGCATGATGATTTGGACAGTCTGTTGCTGCAGTGCGGTAGATTCCAAATAAGACGGTCCTCTGACAGCATGCAGTGCAATTCCAAATAAATGTATTTGTAAGAAAAATGGGTTTTTGCAATGTAAGTAAGAATTAAAAAAATCTCTATCTGTAGAAACTCAGCAAAATGTGGCAGAGGTAATACTGAAAAAGAACTCAACATGTATTTTGCATTCTATTTTGCTGTTTTTCATATCTGAAGAGTGGTGTGCCTTGTGTTTTAAGATGGAAGAACTTGATTCCTGTCCAAGGGGAAAGAAGTAAAGTTGCTGGAAAGCAATGTTATTTTTTTCAAATACAGTATTTTTAAAGAGCCTGCAGCTAAGGGATAAGGTTGCTCATATTCTGAAGTTTTTTAGATTAACGATGTGGAAACTTTTAGCTAGTTCTTAGTATGTGAGGGATTTAATGATCTTCATTCTTAACTTCTGGCTGACATCTCTTGCTATGCTCATTTCAGGTAATGGATAACTTCTTAATCCAAGTAACGGGTAGAAAACGAGTTGTTCTGTATAGTCCTCGAGATGTACCATATTTATATTTATCAGGTATGTATGCCACGCTCATCTCATTCAGAGTTTGGTGATCATAGTTGCCCTTCCAGTTCATAAGTGTCGCACTGTAAGAAAACAATCTGTAACTGATAACTTTAATTGTAAGAAGTGATTTGGTCCCTCTGATGCACTTTGCTTTGGTGAAAGCTAAGAATTTTAGTGATGCAAGGTAGGAAATCTGCAAATGAGCGCTGCAGCTTTGCTTGGTTCTGTCTTCAACACTTAACTGTGGAGTACCGTGCTCTGCCCAGTTTTGAAATGATGTTATATATGTCAGTGGAAGTGTCTTTTAGTGTTAATAAGGTTGCAGTTGCGGGAGAAATAGACAAGAGAATATTCATCTTCAGTAAATGAGGAGTGCCAACAGATTTGCCTGGCTTTTAGATGAGTTACAGAATAATAAAGAGTACTAAACTGGACTCAAGAACTGCCCTTTCCAGCAGCGTATTAATGCTTTGTTTCTGTTTATTCATTACTTCTGAAAATTTCCCTAGGTACCAAATCAGAGGTGCTAGATGTTGATAACCCAGACTTTGAGAAATACCCACTTTTCGTGAAAGCCAAGCGCTATGAGTGTTATCTGGAAGCAGGAGATGTGTTATTTATTCCAGGTAAGTAACAAATAGTTCCCGGCTGTGCTACAGTAAATACAGTAGTGGAGGCTTTTCCTTAGGTAGAATTAGTTTGGGTGATTCTAACATTTGTCATGAGTAACAGGGAAGTTTTAGATTGCAGTTTTCATTTTAGACATTTTTCTTTCACAGCTTTGTGGTTCCACAACGTAATTTCTGAGGAATTTGGAGTGGCACTGAATGTCTTCTGGAAACATCTTCCTGCTGAGTGCTATGATAAGAGTGATACTTATGGAAATAAAGATCCCACAGCAGCCTCTAGGGCTATACAGATCTTGGACAGGGCCTTGAAAACACTTGAAGAACTACCTGAAGAATATAGGGATTTCTATGCTCGAAGAATGGTGTTACGGATCCAAGAAAAAGCCTATAGGAATGATTATGGATAAAATAATGCACTGTAAGTCACGCTCTCCTTTGGAAGTAGAGAACTGTGTGTTAATACAGGAACTGTCCATGTGTACACAAATAAGCTTTCTGTAAGGATAAAAAGCAATGTTGATAAACTTCGTTATACACAATTGTTGACCCTGTAGAATGTTTTGTTTTTCCTTATGTGGCGTGCCCAATCCCTTTCCTGCAAAGAGGTAAGTGTCTGCAGTGCCTGCACTTCTAAATCTACTTCTTTGAAATTATTTACGTACATGTTTCTGAAAGAAAGTTTTGGTATCTGGACAGATCTAGCAGAATGTACGCTTAGAAATAACCGCACGTCTTCCTGAATGCCTCCTTCTTTATACTAAAGTTTAGGAAAGCTGTAGATATTTATATGGGGTTCAAAAGAGCCATTGGTGGTAATGATGATCGTTTCTTTGAGTCAGTAAGCCTGCGTGGGGAGCTTCTGCTCCCTCTTGTGGTGAAACTCCAGAGCGTAATTTAAGTCTGAGCTGGGAATAGTGCAGCAGCTTGACCACAAGATAGGTGATGTATCCCTTTCCTAGCGGAACGAGGCATTATGCAGGAAACACTGTTGCAAACCACAGTCACTGCCTCAGTGCACTTAGGCAGCACTTCTGCTTCTGCAGCTGCGAAGTATTTGCAAATAACCTTCCCACAAATCCATTAATCTGCAGCAGGAAAATCTGAAATTAAGATCATAATGCTGGAGGAGATATAGGGTCTGGTGGGAGCAGTATCTGAGATGCATTATGTTACAATATGAAAGGAGGCTGCACTGTATCATTTGCAGGTGATATTTTTGGCAGCCAAAAATATCTCTGCCTACAGAAGCCATGTTGAATGAAGGTGGACATGTCACAGAAAAGGTTTCTGTTGCCCCTTTGAAATCTCTGTTACTCGAGCAGTTTGGGGGATGCAGTACGTATCTGACATCCAGGTCAGTCTACGACTTCCAGCAGTGGGGCTATTTTCTGGAGAATGGTATCTTATCAAAACCTCTTAGACTAGATACCGAGGGCTAATAAAGCACTGAAAAAAAAAAAAAAAAACCTCTCCAGAGTAGCAGGGGCTTGCTACACTGTGCCCATTCTTTCTCTAAACCTATTCTTCTTGGCAGTTTAACACAGCGGAAAATAGCTTGCTGCCATGTGAATGGGCACTCAGCCATCGGAATGAATAGACATGAATTGACTCAGCCAAGCGATTCTGATGGGCATCATTGTGCACTCTGTGGGTAGAATTTAAATCTAGGATCACAAACAGGTCTGTCGAATTTTTTTCTGCGATTAAAGGATTGCTGGTACAATACCGCTTAGATGGAACCTATGTCTGTTAGGCTGGGAAAGCCTCTTGGCTTTGGTGAAGTTGTAATGTGAAGGCTAACACGTGAATTATTTTTGTATGTTAGGAGTAAATGGAAAGGCTCAAAGAGCCTGCAGGATACAGAAAGCTGTTCCAGCATTGTGTCTTTGCAGCTCTGTTAACTTTAACTGTCAGCAGCTTTTCATCACGCTAGTACAGAGGAAGTATTGTGCTGATCCCTCATTCTACCACTTCTTGATTCTCTGTTGCCAAAAGAGAGGTATGAACTAGCCTGGTGTTCTCAGGCCCTCTCAACACTCAGGTGTAAATAAGGAAACTGTTCTTCAGATGTAGTTACTAATGTGGAGGCAGCCCAGCAGAAAAGCTGCAACAATTCACTTGTTGCACCAGTGTGAAGCTTGGAGTGGAAAATACATATCTGGCTGGGCAGAGATAATCATGAATTAAATGTCAGCCAAGAACTACAAGGAAGTGCAGCTACTTCTGCTTCATATTACCACCTTTAATTTTATTTTTGTTTGACAGCAAATGAGGTCATCTCACTGTGACCATCAGCCGGTGGTAACTCAGCCCTGCTCATGCCTCTCTTCCAGTGTGCTATGAAAAATGTGGGTGAGGATAGTTTTCTTTTCCCTCCCCTGGACCCTTCTTGTTTTCACATCTCTGAGAAGATAGTAAATCCCTAGTGATGTAAGCATGTATTTGAGAAAGACAAACAAAGAGTATTCCATGCACATCAGTGAGAAGATCAGCACAGCAGTTATTTTGTCAGTATCATCCATTTTTTCCCATTGAACTAGCTTCTTGCATTTCCTAAACAATTCATATAAAACACTTTGCTCTGAAATGCTGTTCAATTAGAAACCAAGCAGTTTAAGTGTATTTTCTTAATCTGAGCATAGTGTGTCTAGTGACAAAAATATTGAAGTTAGTGTTTAAAAATCAAGTATTAAAAAAACAAAACAAAACCTCGGTGGCTTTCTAACCACCGTGGAAGACGTTATGAAGTAAGCAGTAGTGATGGGGGAATGGTGAAAGTATTAAAGAAATAACCTCTAGCTAACACAGTGAGAGAATACACGTAGCCACACTGAAAATCAATGTGGAAGTTCGTCCTTTAGGGAGCTACAGCAAAATGGGATCATTCCACAGTAAAACACATGAAGTTGTGGCAATTATGACTGCAGACAATCTTAGACATTCAAAACAGTCGCTCCTGGCAGTGCACATAACAGGCTCGTTAGCTGATGCAGGCTGCTCTGGATAAAATACTTACAGTATCTGTACTCAGTAGTAAACTTCACCAAATTCTTAGTGAAGTTTGAGCTAATGCTTTTAGAATGTAATCAAGTTAATGGCAACAAAATAGCTGGAAAAAATACTTACCCTTGATTGTATGAAGTATCAAGGATGACACACAACTTCAGAAGAAACACTTCTTATGCATTTTTCTTAATGTTTCCGGTAGTAAGAATCAAATGCCAAAACCGATGTCAAAATATTCTTTTAGCGTCAAGATCCTGCCCATCGCATGCATGCTGAAGATTTGATGCACCTCTCTTGACAACATGGTTCTCTCCAGGAGTAATATAGTTTATGTTAAACGCCTAATACAAGAAGAGTAGGCTTGATCACGAAGCATCAGCAATATTTGCAATTGCTTTCAAATACGCAGGATGAAACTTTCTGCCTCATTCACATAGTTAGTCTCACAATGAGTCTATTAACTTGACAAAGGCAACGATAGCAGTAAAAGTTATATTATGTATATATTACATATATATATCTATGTATTACTTTACAGCTTTAAAAGATTCTTTTCCACTCTGGCCATTATGTCTCTTTACATATCTGGGACATCTAGATGTTTCTATGCAGCCAATATAGGTATTGAGGACATGTGCTCAGAGATAGTAACTGCTATAATAAACTCTCCATAATCTAATCTGATTCCATAACCAATGACTCTAGTGTTACCAAAAGAATTGGTATGTGTTGATTTTTGACATTTTTTAAAAAATATATTTTATTTAGGCTTGAGTCAGACTGTAGCAGCAGGGACTGATCCTGATCTCTGTAGGTATGACATTCTGAGAGCAATTATCTCTTTATTTGGTGATTGCTACGAGAACCAAGAGCAAATTGAAAAGATTAAAAGAACTGCTCAACCATGTAAAATGAGCAGCTCCACATGTGATGCTGTGTTTGGCCAAAAATGCTCAGAAGCTACTGCTTGTGGTAGATCACAGCAATGTACAATTTCTGCTGTGAAAGCACTTACATTTCAGATGTCAAGCAGTACACGAANCTATGTATTACTTTACAGCTTTAAAAGATTCTTTTCCACTCTGGCCATTATGTCTCTTTACATATCTGGGACATCTAGATGTTTCTATGCAGCCAATATAGGTATTGAGGACATGTGCTCAGAGATAGTAACTGCTATAATAAACTCTCCATAATCTAATCTGATTCCATAACCAATGACTCTAGTGTTACCAAAAGAATTGGTATGTGTTGATTTTTGACATTTTT
>PPHD01024399.1:0-12128 GCA_002909625.1 Bambusicola thoracicus
AATTCTATGATTCTATGATTTAGAGACCCAGCTCCTAACCCAGTGGCAAGGAAGAACAGTTGTCAGATAATCTTGTCTAGAAAATCCATCCTCAGTCCGATGAAAGCAAGACAAGTTTCCTTAATGTTCCAAATTGATAAATTGTTAGATCAAGTTGTCCAACCCTAATTTCTTCCAATCTTTATCTGACAAACTTTATTGCAGATTCCTTTCTCTACAATCCTTCTCAAGCAAGTGTTTTTAATGGCTGCATTTTTTTCTTCTTGGTTTAGACAGATCCCCAACCACCCTCCAGGTGAAGCACAATTGGATTACATGTTCATTTACAATTGGATTTGACCCCTGCAGCTGTTACGATTTGATACTAATAATACTAAATCTCACAAAGTAGTCATTCTTAGCAGAAAATTCCATAAAGTGAAAGGTGAAAAAAAGGCCAGATCTTGGTATACAACCCTAAGTTTATTCAGAACTGAGCCAGATAGGGTACTATGAATAGTTTGTGCCAAGCATAGTTTACTGTACTGTTACAAAAAGTGCTTTCCTTAGCAAATGGTGTAGTAGATTCCATACAACCAGGTATTTTGGAGGACTCAGCCCTATGGCAAGCCTATAATAATTATTTATTTTGTGGAGCAGTCTGATTTCATGGTTTACACTGAAATGTGGGTAGAATTCTTTCCAGAAAGTACATTATTATTTTCTTGATGCTGATATTTTAGCTGACTGTGTTGAGAAACTTAGGATGGGAAAGCATGTGAAAAGCTATCTTGCTGCTCAGAAGATGGATTTGTTCCTTCAGTCAGAACAGATTGCCAGCTAAGCCATTAAAATGATTACACTTCCTTGACTGGCTGGGAAAGGTCTAACGTTGCATTGTGGCTTTAGAAAGGAAGGTGGTCTAAGTAAAGAGTATAACAAAAAGCTTTTACTGTTTGTTTTAATTTTTTTTGTCTTTATTTTATTGGATCCTATACAAATACAAATAAACAGATTGACAGTCACTTTTTTTGAGGGAGAAATAGTTAATTTTCTTCTTTGTTTATTTTCACCATTGTTTTTTCTTTGATCATCTTGGTCATTCATTTGGCTTATGATCAAGAAACATGTGTGAAAAAAATTGTTTAAACCAGGCCTTTCATAAAAATGTCTTAAGCAGCAAATATGATTCCAGCTTACAACTTACACTAAGCATTATAGTTACAATTCAAAGGAGAGATTCAGTGATACCATATGTTGGTTGCAGTCTTCACGTATCCTTTGCTTTGAGTGATTTTCAGAATTGTCACAAACAGCATTCCTTGTTTGTCTTTTCTTTACACTTTGCTGCTCCCTGTGAAACTTCTGTGAGGAACTGATCTTGGCTTCTGGAGGTGATACTTACATTATTTTGGATTAAATGTTGTCAAAGTGAGACCGAAAGACTCACATATTTAGAAGTTGTGAAACACTTCTGCAATTTGAAAAAAAGAAACCAACCAACTGATTTGGACAGGAAATCAGTGAGAAATTATTGAGGCAGTGCAGGTAATTTAATTAAAAATAGGATTTTTATGAGCAGTGTTAATGTATGCTACCTCAGCTAACCTGACAATAAAGGTTTTTCAAGCTACAATGACATCTGGCAAAAAATCATATGTAGGAATTATGCAGAGGCAATAAAAGGCACTCAATTAGCATTGCAAATAGTATTCCAACATTTATGAGATGTCTGCAAATTTGCATACAGATACGTAATTACTTAATTTGCAGCTGTTGTGTTTGTTCCTTAAGACCTTGCCTCTTTATTAGCAGAATATGTAAATCAGGAATTAATTCCTTTTATCATCTACTTTTTTAGTAGTCTGTAAATATGTGGCAAATTATGGAAACTTGCTACAGCTCTTTTATCTGGACTTTCTAATCTTGCATTAGAATGGCATGGAAACTACACTGTATCCCTGGGCTTACTTTGCTCTAGCAGTCTTTTAAGAGGTTTGTAAACATTTATTATCATTTTCTTACTCTCCATTCATCTCTGAAATCTTAGTTTGTGGGATCATACTGCAAATCTGTTTTGATTTATTTTCTTCCAGTTTTAAAGAGATTTAAATTAATATTTTTTTCTCATTCGTACCTTTCTGATAGCAATACTTATCTTGTATTATAAATAGAGAAGTCTGGAATGGAAGGATATCTGACCAAACAACAGTGCTATTTAGGTAGCTTATTAAATTCAGCATGAACCTGAGCACCTCTGATTCCTAAAAGAACAAAATTGGATGTCTAAAATCAAACTTAGCTAGAAGAAATATTGCTGAATATGTAAGAGTTGTTCTGAAATTAATGCTTCCTATTTTATTACGTTGGCCCATGATATCAGAGACAGGTGGTGGTGGTACTGCAGTAGAAGCTGAATGTTCCCAGCAGTATTACGTTCTGTTTTGTTTCTCTATGAGAAATGGCAGCAGAGGGACAATCTGACAAAATGGCATCTGACATGGAAGTCTGTATGGAGCAAAGGTATGGGATTGAATTCCTCCAGGTGAAAAAAACAGCAGCCATTGACATTCATCCACTTGCTGAATGTTTCTGGAGAGCAGAAATTAGCACAGAGAGGCAGTGGGTGGTGTGTTTCAGCAGTGGTGACACCCATGTGAAAGACAAACTATGCTCTGAATGGCTGTGCACAGTTCTCACACCATGAAATGAAGAGTGTCTCTATCAGCTCATCTGTGTGAATGAGTGGATTACAACCACGGAACTGCATATGGAGCTGAGTGTCAGCTGCAGTGCGCTGGAAACAATGGTAGCAATGTTGGAATATCGCAACATTTGTGCCATTTGGGTCCCTGAAATGCTCTCTCAGAAGCAGAAAAAAACACTGTGCAGCTTTGTTAGGACCTGTTGAACCAACATGAGACTGAAGATGGCAGTTTCCTGGATTGCATCATTACCAGAGACAAGATGTGATGACACCACTCTGAACCGTAGTCAAAATGCCAATCCATGGAATGGTGACATAGGAATTCTCCATTGAACACTCACAGCCTTCAACAAATAAAGTGATGTACATTTGTGTATGTATGTATGTATGTATGTACATGTCATTTGTGATGGGAAAGGGGTGATCTTTCTGGATTTCCTGGAACCCAGAAAAACCATCAACTCTGACAAGCATATCATGAAGCTAAGTAAGCTGAAGGCTCAAATTTCCAGTTCAGGCCAGAGAAGAAGACAACTTTTCTCTTACAACACTAACACAGGCCCCATGACAACTCAAAGATCATGGAGCACCTTGCCAATCTTGACTGGACTGTACTACTACATCCAGCATATATTCTGGATTTGGCTCCTCTGCCTTCCATCTGTTTGTGCCAATGAAAGATAGACTGTGTGGGCAACATATTCCTAGCAATGACACCATCATAGCAGCTGTGAAGTAGTGGGTAACTTAGAATCATAGAATCATAGAATTACTCAGGTTGGAAGGGACCTCAAGGATCATCAAGTCCAACCGCAGCTGAGCATAGCATGTAGGCTCTTATTTACCTCTGGTGAAATTACATAGCTAATGGTAGTGACTGTGTTGAAAAACAGTATTTTGTAGCTGAGAATTTGCTTTATGAAGTAGTAGTATTATGTTCTTTGTATCTATTATAGTTTCTATGAAAATACACAGGAGGTATTATTTTCAGTTTTGTTACAAAACCCTGGTGTGTAAGATTTTTCTGCCTGGATATGCTTGGACCTTCACGTACTTGCCAACAAACAATTACATGAATGATATCATTTTTCCAAACCAACTTTCTTGAAATATATTTGAATATTGCCTTTTGTGGTGTTGACAATGTGACTACTTCTGTAGCATCTTTCTTGTATTTGTATATAACAGAAGTCAGTTCTGGTTGCAGATTTTGAACATACTGTTAAACCAACTGAAGTAAGTAATAGAGAAAAATAAGCTTTTTTTATTATTTTTTGTTATTATTATTTTTTTAACACATCTTTCCTTGTGTGTTTTTAAAATACTTTCACCATAATCATGGCACTGTCCCTTCTATGACATTGAAGCTTCCCTTTATGCTTGTGCCTTTCAAAGAAATTCAATGCAACAGGGAGTTCGAAGTATGAGGGAGGAAAATCATTTTAGAAAACTGTGATTGTGTTCTCCCCCGGAGGACTTCGAGACAACAAATTTTAATTTGTATTTGGAAATGGACTGTATTGCAGAACTGCCAGTTCCTTATCCAATAAGTTTAAGTAACAGTGTATATATCCTTATGAGTTTTGTTGTATTGTCTGAGGAGTTGTAAACGATGTCTTTCTGATCAAAATGACTGATTTGCTTTACAGCAAATTGCTTTGCCAGCAAAGTGGTGTTTTTTTTTGTTGTTGTTTTCTTTTTTGTTTTTGTTTTTTTGTTTTTGTTTTGTTTTTAGAGAAGTAGTAGAAACAGAAAAAATGAAATAGTAAGCCTCCATAAATGCACAAAGCTAAGAAAGGAGCAACAGACATTTCTTTCAATTTAAACTGAGTGGGTGAGCACAAGGATGAATGTTCTCTTTGCTGACTGCTCCAGTAGAGTCTTGTTGCTAGTAGCAGCTCTGCTGAAAACAGAAAGATGAAAACAAGACCCAGTTTCATCTTGCTGTAGCTAGACCTGGTTTACCACAGTTCATCTTTTTCTTTTTTGAAGAAAGTTCGTTAAACAAAGAATGAGTTGGCATTGACAGTGCAGATGGTTCCAAGCTGTCTTTGCACTGCTAACTGCAGAATGGGGAGTGAGGGCACTCAAACTCTGAGACAAAATGCTCATGACTCAGGGTTAATGCGTCCAAAATTGTCTAGATTTGCTGCCAGCCAGATGCAGATGGAGGAGTTGTTTTAGCTCAGTGCCTGATTTGCTGCTGAACACAGGCTGCTAAGACTGCATGCTGACCCACTAGGCCTCTGTTTTGTGGGAAAGAAAGATCTGTAGATACACAGAGAAATATTATCATTCATCCAGATACACTGTAAATAAAAACCCTATTTTTCAGACTCTGGCGATGGTTAAGACAATTTCCTTGAAGTAAGATGTCTTTTTGGCAGCAGGACTGTCCCCTGCCTCCCTCCAGATGCAGCATGATGCTGGGTTGAGCAGGTGACACAGCACGATTCTGACCTGCTTTCCCTCCTCTCCGTTGTCAGAACTGTTACAACCCCCAAGTTTATTGACATAAATTGGAGGTGCTCATGTGTAGCTGTGTCAGCAGCAGCACAGCTCTAAGAGGCTGAGGTGAGGAGCTGAAATGCTGGTGTTGTTACCTGTCCTGGCACTGCCCTCCTGGCCTTCCTAGAGCTCTGGGGCCTTTTATGTAGATTTTGGATGCTAAGATTTTAATCACCTGTAAAAAATATTTTGCCAGAAGAATGATGGGGAACCACAATGTGCCATGAAGAGGAATTGTATGGTAACAACAGAGTTTGAGAATGATGAAGACATAGTCCTAAGGCATGACTGGGGCCTCCGGGCTACTGCCTTTATACAAATAAAAGGCCATAAACATTCCTTGATGAATCCGTGTGGCTTTTTCTTGTGAGATACAAATTCCCAGCACTAAATGAATGACAATTAAGGTTTTATTTCATCTTCTAATGGTGCTTCTGCTTTTGTTTTCTAGTTCTTGTAGCTACAGCTACTAATAGGCACAGTGACATGGGACATTCCCTTGAACTAAAGGTCTATGACATTTTCTCTCCTAATTAAGCTATGTGTTTCTAAGGCATACAGCAGAGCCTTTTCATTTTAAAAGGTTGGGGGGTTCCTAGTAGTTTGATCTAGTGTCTAAACGTTTTTACAGCTTGAAAGAGATTCTTCTGAAGATTCTAACCAATTTTTTGTCAGTGCCATGCCACATCCCAAATCTAGGACAAAGCAATTAGAAACACACATCTTTTGGCAGCTGAATAAATCTAGCACAGTGGGGTGGAAGTCTGGAAACTTAGGATTTTGCAGACAACTGGCTGACAGTAGGAATATGCGATACAGCTTCCTCTGCAGTGCTGGGGCCAAACAGGAGGTGACTCACAACCAGTGACCATTGCCTTCATTTCTAAGGGCTTATTTAGAAATTTCAGCTTCACAGAGGTCTATCTTATTCTAGCTGTGGCTTTTTTTTTTCCCCTGGATGTACCCTTGTTATTAATAGTAAAGGAAATAATATGCACAAAATCACTTTTTATTGAGCTTTTGAAAAGAAACTGTAGTTACATATGTTTCTGCAGCAGTTGGCATAGTCCTGGTCTTGTCTCTCATCTCCAGATACTCTTGTTATATGAAACACTGAACTCATGTTATGTGAGCCAAATAAATAATTTCCTTCCTTTCAGTCAGGAGTACATGGTGGGGAAACTCCTCTATCAATTTAATTCATTAGCTTCACTGGATGTATTTCAAATTCAATAGTTTTCAAATGTATTTCTAATTTTATGCTAAGATAATTAAAATAATTTTATTTACAGAATTGGGTGTTCAATACAAGCTAATCTGTACCTCAGGAAGGGATTCTTTTTTTTTTTTTTTTTTTTTTTGTCCTAACTGCTCGTAATTAGTGTGTCTGCAACAAGCATGTAATTTTTATTATCTATGAAGAGCTTGATGGAGGGAATACATCATTACCTGCACATCTAATAATCTGCATTGCTACAGTTCATTTTCTGAGATGCCCTGCACACTGAAGAAAAGCATAGAATTTATCTTTCTTTTTTCTTTTTTTTCTTATAGGCATACTAGAAGCCTAACAGTTGGAAGCAGATAAAAAATAAGGATGGACAGTGCGTTGTATAGTGAGCAAAAGGAACAGTGGCAAAATCCAATCTCGAGGTCCAATGAATGGCTGCATGCTTCAAAGACTCTGGGAATTTCAGACAACAACGAAGTACGTTCTAGTTGCTATCCAACAACCTTGAGTATGGATCTGTAAGTATTTTTACATATATGCTTTTAAAAATAGCATACATAAATGACAAAGTACTGTGCCAAGAGTAAACATACCATTGCTCTTTACTGATGGCCTTTGGGCCTGGAAAGTACAATCTCTTACTAAACTAATATTAGATAGGATTACTTATCTTGTTAAATTATGGGTGTAACTGTGGACAAAACAGTTTAGAAGGTCTGGCTTGCTATGGACACAGACCAGCACTGAGAACTACAAAGATGTCTTTGTTGATGAGGAAATGTCTACATATTTGAACACTTCATGTGGTTGCCTGATCTTAAGGATCTTTTGAGTTAAGGGGAAAGATATCAGAACTGAATGGTAAGCTGGCAAAAGGTGTGTGAAGTGTAAGAAAATGAAGAGGGTGAAAACTGCAACTGCTTGAGGAAATGCTTTCTGAGAGTAACTAGGACTCTTGTCATTAGAGATTTGTTCTGTCTGTCTGCCACAGTTTTTTGAAACATTGCTTCAAGGTCAAGCAAACACACCTACCTGGACTTCCAGAGGCACTTCTTGAGACAAAATTATTTTTTCTTGCAATCTATGAGACTTCAGGTCTGTTTTGAAAAGTCAGCTCAGACCATGAGAAGCCCTCATGTGCAGACTTCTTGTTAGCAGTGAAAAAGCATCAGCATGAGCTGGAGGGTGGGTGTGCAAGGAAACATAGAAGAAATATGGTTATTCCTGCATTCCCTTCAATATATTGTAGATCCCACAGTTTGAATTTGAACCATATATGTAATTTAAACAGAAGAATGAAATTCAAATTAGTATATTCCTTCTATCTGAAGGGAAAATTGTATTTCCATTAGTGTTCTTAGTTGATTTGAAGCATTTCTTCTGTACGGTTTCTCTGAATATGAAGAAGAGCAAGAAAAATGTCTGAAAATCAAATGTGTGAAAAGGACATGTCAATGAAAGGAGGCTCTGAATAAATAATTATTCAGTATTAAACTTCAGAGCTGGAAGTCTCTTTCTAAGGTGAGGAAATTAGGTCGGTCTAACTGTTACCTTCAGATGATTAGTGTTGGAAATCAGTCTTTCTTGCTGAGGGGAATGTGGATTTCTCCTAAGGGCTGTGACTGTGTTCTGCAGAATCTAAGGTAATGTTAGTGAGAGTCTATTTTATTCTTTTGGGTTGCTAACGTTTTTAGAATATAAACCATTTTCTGCATGGTTATAATACAATGAATGCAATTACTAAGTAGGATTTTTTGTCTTAATGAATACTAAAATAGTATTTCAAGGTTTATAGGGGTACTAAAAAACACAAAACAAAAAACAAACAACCCCCCAAAATAACATTGTTTATCTGGTCTTGTTAGATGAATTGGCCACTTCCTTCTGTGACCTTCAGTGGTGACAGCTTTTGACTTCCTGGACGTGTAAATGGTTTCAGTATTTCAGACAGAGAATGTAGCCATTGTCTGAGTTTGAGCGTGAAAAGGACTGTTAATGTGTATAGTGTAACTTTGTTTTGACTAATTGTTATAAAATTTGATCACATAGGAAAAAGAAGAGAGTATGTAGAATAGTACTGTAAGATAAATATCCCATCTATCATCATGCATGAAAGGCTTTAAAAAAAAAAAACATTATTCAATGTTTGAAATAGAAAAATCTTTTCTTCAGAAAAATATCCTTTATGCTCCTAGGAAAGTATTAATGGATTATACAAAATTCTCAATTGACTTCTACTGTATGTGTACGTTTTTACTTCCTTTTTAGAACTTTCATTCTTCTTTATATTCATTTTTTTCCAAATTATGAATACAACTTGAAGCTAACATTATGAAGTAATTTTTTTTTTTTGCTCCTATTTTTATGAATGTCATTTGTGGTGTCTAAGCAACTCCATTTTTAAAGAATGAACATTTTACATCGGAAATTCAAAACATTACAGCATTCCAAATAAGGAGTTGCTAAGTAAAATCATTGCCTTTCTTATTATTTCTATTTCCCCTTTCAAATGTGCTCTTCCTTTTCATTGCCTGCAAATGTTTTTCAAGTTTTCTCAGGTACTGGAATTATACATAGGAAATTAAGATATCAATAATGTTAAGCCTATGTATATTAAACCAGAAATAATAATAATCCTATGGAGCCTTGCCATTCTACTTCCAGTAATTTTTTTATTTGTCTAGTTGATGCTCCAACACGTGACAATATTTTCTTACTAAAGAAAACCACTATCTACCAAAGAACATCACTATGATTATTCTTTACCAAGAGAAGTGCCAGAACATTACAACTGCAAAATACTTATACATAACTGTTTCCTGTAATTAACTGTCATTTAGAAACAATTAGGTCCTAGATAAATTTCAAGAACTTCAGAAGATATTTTGAGGTTTTGGATCAAATGTAGTGAAATGAAGTGTGTTACTGTACAAACAGTAACTACTGGTAAAACCCCTGAGTTGAAGCTGAAATTCAAGGAACTACTCAGGGAGATAAATACCAGCAAACTGCAAAATTACAACCCATTCCTCTGAGATTCTATGCACCAACAGTTAGCCTTAAGTGATTCAATCATGGCTAATTACATATTATCACTCCTGATCTTTAACATTTCAATCAACCTTTAGTTGTGCCATTTATATATAATTTGTAACTGTTTGTGGTTTTATGTTATAATTATGCCAGTTTTCTTTTAGTTAAAACTGACACAGAGATGGTGGAGGCTTTGTGATATCGTTCTTATCATTTAGATAAGAATCATTTAGGGTATAGAAATTAGTTTCAGATTTGAGTGTTGAGAAATGCTGAGAGCTTGACATCAAGGCTGTTGAAGCACAATCTATTTAGAGGTCCCCTCTGGTCAGTGCAAAAGCTTCCAGTAAACATATGATTCAGTTAAAAAAAGAAACAAACATTATTGACCAAATAAAAATAAACCTACTTAAAATATTCTTGTCTCTTTGTGTTCCCCACCTCTTAGTTTCTGTTTGCCAGCCTCACTTTTCAGCTGCCTTTGAGTAGTTTGCCATCTTTCACTGGACTGGTGGGAAGGTGAAAGGGCAAGTCAAACATCTCTGCATGCAAGACATGACCAGTTGGCTTGCGCAACCTGGAGTAGAGTGAAGGGCTGAAATACATGGTGTAAGCATGACCAGTGACTACAGTATTGTTCACCTATATCAACTTGATGCTGCAGTCAAGCTTGTGATACATATTGATAGTAAAGGCTTAGTAGTTTGAATGATATTAGTTCAGAACTATTGTGTCTGCTTTTCCTCGGTTCTAGCACCGTGATTTCCTGTCACTGAGATATGCCTCCTTGTGGAGCCAGCTCTGGGATAAGTGGATCACCTTCAACCTGTGGTGCAGTCATGCCCTTAACATCCCTTAAGCCTCCAAATCTGTGGCTATGAGTTAAAAATGAGGAATCCTTGTACTGTATACAGGAAGAGCTAGATACACAGAGCAACAGTGATAGGAGTTAGTAATAGATTTGCAAAAACAGGTCAGCCCAGATGTGTAATTCATCTGATTCTCTGACTGGTGTTCCTGAGCTGGGCTCCTTCTTACACTTGGGAATCCTCAGACAAGACTTCAGTCTTGGAATTAAACTTCAAAATCATGTCTGTATTTTTACAAATGCATACCCAAAGACCCAGACTTTCCTCCTTCCTTGTCACAAGTAATTCTTTTACCTCTTTTACTAATTTGTCATTCAATTCTCTATACTTTTGGCTGTGGTTTGTGCAGGTGGTATCTTTCCACTTCAGAATTAGTAGCACACTTCCACACTACCTTCACTGATGCTTTTAAAACACCAGAGAGTGAAAACAGAATAGTTTAGAAACCTGGGTGGGGAGGAGGGGGAAACACTGGCAGGAGAAAACTGAACTGTAGTTTTCTGTTTGATTTCAAATGTATTTACAGTTGTGAGTGCAAAACAAGCTTGTGATAATTCTAGATGAAATAGTGCTGAGTGGTCTGGTGTGGAGACTGCTCCTGGCAGCGTTCAAAGATTGTAATGCAAAAAACTGTATGTCTGGAGCTACTTCTGTGCAGCCCTCTCCTGTTCTTCATGAGCTTGTGGCTTGGATCTGTGCTAGTTTAGGGAACGCTGAGCTGCACTTCATTTCATGATGTAGATGTGCTGCCAGGACTGTCTGTCTGCATAAATCCAGTCTGGGGTGTCTCTGTAAAACACTGAGACTATATCTAGAGCCAAAATTTTGCTTTAATCCACTTTTAGCATCGACTGACTGTTAACTGCAGTCTGAATGAATGGCTCCCAGCTGTGAATATATTGACTGCAAAATGAATCCTGAAGTCCTTCACTGCAAGTTTCAGACAGAATCTAAGTATATATGTGGAAAAACAAAACAAAACAAAACAAAAAAAATAGTGTTTTCAGTTTTCTGTCTGCAAAGATAACTTCCCACTGGGGATTGAAGCCATGGTCCTGAATCCATGTTTATGTACTTGATTTTCAAATATCTTCTCAAAAAATGAGCTCCAGTGGGAATGGCTGAGTACTGAGCATTTCCAGATAGAAACTGCACTATAGATCCCTTATGAAAGAATTACCTATATTTTTACCATTTTTGATTGAGCATTGGGTGAAGAGGGAAAGAGATAAATGAATGCTGGTAGAAAAAGCTGTGCTTTGAGTATGAATGGCAAATTTTGAAGTTGTATGACTAAAGATTTTTTATTTCCTTTATCTTAGTTTTGTAAAACTTCAATTAATTTAGATAATACACAAAGTACTTAAAAATGTTGCAATTATCTGAATAATCCTTTTCGCTGTGCCTCATTTTTCAACCTCTCAGGTTATCTAGTTCAGATCTTGGCAAGACTGACTGAGTGTTTTTGCTGTAAGTCCCTGCAGAGCTGAGAAATGAGCTTTTTAGTTTGGTCTTATTCACTTGATGACCTACTGGAGACAGTTCTGGGACTTTTGGATCTGACATTAAGTTCTTCTACTTTAAACAAGCAATCTCAACACTGATAAACTATCTGTTTCAGATGAAGGGAGACAATTTTTCAGTTGTACATTTGCTATTCTTCCAAACCATTTCTAGGTGATTAAAATTATTAAGAAAGCTATGGTAATAAAATTATAGCATAATTGTCACGTATCATGTTGGAAGAGGCATTTTTTTTACAAGGCAAAACACATACTGATTTTAGGCTCTGTTTTTTTTT
>PPHD01024400.1:0-12128 GCA_002909625.1 Bambusicola thoracicus
CTCCTTCAGCAGTGCACCGGGCACCAAACACAACTGCAGCTCCCTGAGATGCTGCAACTATGAGAGCCTCTGGAGGAGCTCTGTTCCACACCTGCAGCATCACTCCTGTTGGTGCACAAATCCTCGCCTGCCATTGCAAACTTTGGCTCACAGTACAAGCAGCTTTCATCCCATTTGGTGAACTTCTTCCTCCCCTGAAGCAGGTATTATATATATTTATACACACACACTCACTTTTCATTACAGACCTACCTATGACGCAGCACACCCCTTGCAAGTCAGCAGGATTCCCAGATGAGAGCAGCAAGTAAAGCTTCAAGCTGCTCTTGAGCTCTCAGAGTTGGTACTTCCCCCTGTTCTGCACTGTACATTTGGGTCTAAAGTGTGCTGTGTTCAGTTCTCGTTGTCACAGGTGGGTGGAGAGGTGTTAGAGGCAGCACCACACCTTGTGCTGTTCTGACACCACGTGCACCTTCACCCATCTGTCCTCCCAATCTAAACAAGTTTTATCTCCAGCACTGGCTTCAACTCTGTAATTCCACACATGCAAACTGTCCACCCCATGGAAAAAAGCATCCATACTGAGCTGCACACCTCACTACTGCAGCTAACAGCAGGCTGAACTCCTCAAATCAGGAAGGAGACCTCTGCCCCACTGCCATTGCCTGTACCCTCGGGTGTTACCTCCACTGCTTTTCCTCCCTGCAGATAACCACGTGTGCACACTCATACCAGCTGTCTCTTTTGATCTGGTTACACGATGGAACCATTAATTGATTTCAGCCACACTGGCACTGACGTCTCATGCCACGGTTTCTTCCTTTCTGAATAGGAAAAGCTAACTGCCCACATTCAATTACCCAGAAATACAGGCTCACCTTTACACCAACACAATGATGCTTTCCAGGAAATGCCAGAGCAGCCCAGACACAGCAGTTTATCTTGACAAGGCCGTATCATGGGAAAGCAGTGTGTTAATAACACGGGCAGACAAGCAGCAGCACCAATCAGCCCAAAAATGCCACACAGCCCAACAGCTCTCCCCCCATCACCATGAATGTTCAACTTTAGCACTGACCTTTATTTTATTAAATAGTGAGACCCAGAGCTTTGGTGCGTGGGTGTACTCCAACTGAAGCACCTTTGCAAATGAGACATGGTGTTTTGGGACTGTAAGTCCAAAACTCAGAGATCAGTAATGACAAAGACAGCGGTAATGCACAGCATTTGGTTTCCCTGCAGCTTCCCACTGTCTTTCCTGCGGCACCTGGGCTGTGCAGGCTGCTGACAGCACAGTGTGGGATCCCAGATGGGGAGAGGGGAAATCCCCTCTGGAAAACACCTGCATGCACTCAGAGGGAGGAAGCTCCTGGCACATCAGTCCAGAAAAGTCAGCCTCAGCCCATAGGGAGCCCATATCAGCAGCACAGCAAGGGGACTGCAGAGCACAGGGAACAGAGATGCTTTCCTAAGCACCCAGGATAGACACTGCGTGCCTGCAGGAAGCCACTGTGTTTGCTGAAAGCAAACCTGAGGGACAAGGCTGACCCTGAAAGCACACGGTCAGCAGGGAGAGGTTTCCCTTTGTTTTCACCCTGTATTTTCCAGATCACCAACTTCTCACTAGGTAGGAAGTTTGTTACTCCAGCAGTACTAGCAGTGCTTGCATAGGAAAGAACAAAGAGAGATGTTGGTGTCATTACTGCCATCTTCTGACTCAGCAGTACCTTCAGCATCATCACTTGCTTGTGCTGCGTTCCAAGCACCAGTCCTTAACACTGCTTGATTTTCTCACTGGAAAGCTTCAAGAAAGTTACACTTGATACCAAGTTTTATTTTACAACCATTGAAACTGGGATCTAGAATACATAGGGCTCACCAGCACATGCTTACACATATCCTACAAAGTTTTCCTTAGGACTCTGCCATTCAATGGGGAAGCAGGAGCAGTTCCTCCAGGTAAGGGACAGATTTGCTGCTGACCTTCAGAAATAGATACCAAGTTTGCCAGCTGTAAGGAATGAAAGCCATGCAGTCGCATTCCAGCTGAAGACAACTGCTGGGCAGTTTCAGGAGCACTCAGCAGCATCACTTCCCTATTGACAACCATTCCTACAATTTGTGCTCAAGGTACTTTTAGGATCACTTAAATTCAGCCATGTGATCACACATGAGTTCACATGCAGCTTTTTCACTCCTGGGAGTGTCCTCCCCCCAGATTTAGTGTCAGAGCCCCTTTCTGCCATAACAGAAGCAAACAGAATAAGGGTGACCACATCAGCACCCCTGGACCCAATCCCCCAGTAAAAGCTAACCCTAACCTCGTGCTTCAGCTTCTCATCTAACCACAACTAGTTCCTCCCTGTTTTGCTTACAGGTGAAATTAAACCATGTTCAGAAACCCAGCTGTTGGAGACAGCAAATACCCAGCTTATGGAGTAGGTGAAAAAGGAAAAGCAGCCAGTTGAGGTACTTTGGAAAACTGGAACAAAAACCCTTCTTATATTTGAGAACCTTCTAGAACTCGATTCATTTTCTTTTCCAGTCCTGTGCTAACAAAGGCGAGCTCCCACTCCTTCACTTGTTGTTTTTTCCTTGATTTATTTATAATCTTAATTTCTCTCACCTTCCAATGCACTTTGCTCTGCTCTTATTTCTATTTTTACTATCCCGAACAAATATATTAAGAACAGAACTCACTGCCACCACGCAGTTAACTCTTCCCAGGGCTCATCCCAGCTGAAGCAAGAATCACAAGCCTTGCACTCTCTATAGGAGAGCTGGTGAGAGCAGCTCTGATCAGACAGCAAAAGGATTTGTTCCATGGAAGACTCTCTCCCTTTCTCTCCCACCTGCACATCAAGCTGTGGAGTGGGAAACTCCAGGTTGCATGCAGGGGGGTGGGCTGGGCAAAGCCATGGTGTCTGTTTCACTTCATTGCTCACCTGTCCTGGAAACAGAGACATCCCTGGCAGAGAAATCCTCGCTGTGCAATGCTTGTATAACAGGACAATCAGAAGCAACCACAGCAAAAGTCATCAATAATTAAACTGAAGACTTCAGAAGGTGACAGGGCAACATATCCAGCACTGACTCTTCTGTCCCCCGTTCACTGAGCATTCATGTTAACAGCTCTAAATCACACTGTGCTGCACCAAGCCAAACAGCTCCTTGCCAGCCAAGTAATCGATTAGCAAGAATATGATGTGCTTTTGTGGCCAAAGCGTATTAAGCACTGAGAGGCTCAAGAAGAAATATGAAGGATAAGATTTGACTTATCACTACTCCCAGAGGCAAGTCTGTTGATAACACAGGATTACTAAAACTAATATGCAGTGTATACGTATTTTCCAGTTACAAGTTCTCCATCCCTTGTTTCTTTTATCCTTATTGTCCCTTGATTTTTAGGGTTAGAAGGAAAGAGAATCAATGGGTACAGCAGATATGAGTCCAGCTAGCATTATCTGAGCATCAACTCCCCCCACCTCCAACATACCAACCCAGTGTGACAGACTGCTTCTCCTCCACTGTGCATCTTCCCCTCCAAGGAGCTGCAGAATCTCACTGTGACAGCTCAGATTCCACAAGGGGTATCACACCAATTCCCAGTTCAACTAAAGAATATCACTACTTAAGTTAATTGGTGGAGAATGAAGGTCGGTGACCTCCTAACAGTTCCAGCTCATCAAGTTCCTAAGAGTAAAGTTTGCCAGGATGGGATCGAGAAGCAGCAAATGCTCAGCACTTCCCATGTGAACTTTTGGCAGGTTTTTCAATTCCAATTTGCAGATATAAAAGCATCATCTGTCACTACCTGGATTACATGGGCACACCACAAAGTAATCAATACTGAGAGTTCTCTGGGAAGAGAGAAAGGATGAGCATTACTGAAAGAGGAAACTTCTAAAACAAAACCAGTTGTGTTCTAACTTATGATGAGCACCAACCCACAGCTCATCACAGATTGTTTGCTTACAGGCTCTACCTGAGTGCTCTGAACCCATGATGAAGAAAGATACAGGCAGCAAAGTCTCTCCTTCTGCACAGTGTGCTCAGTGCTAATCACAGAAACGCTGACGGATCATGACTAAAGGATCACATCCATTGTGTGCTCATTCAGGAAAGCATGGGAGTGCATAGAAAACAGTGTCAAAAACTCAAAAATAGGCACTCTAGGATTTCTCAATGCATTACTCATGACATGCATCTAATATAAGCTGAAGACAAATTGATAAGCAAACCAGGAAAATACTTCTGTTCAGAGTTTACTGCATCACTACAGCTTGGCACGAACTTTGTCAAGTATTTAGCAAATAGAGCATCATTAAGATCATAATTACTGTATCTTCACATCCCTTCTTTCAAAACATACCCAGAATAAATCAAACCAAGTAATCAGTAGGGTTCACTAAGGCCATATTTTCCTATGTACAGCGCTGTATCACTCACAGTCATTGGAAGAGGCAGAAACAGAATTACACAGCAGAGCGTTATTAGTTTGGAAATCAAAAGGAACAAGTTCATGCCAACAAGTAGCCAGTGAGGGGAACTGGAACTGCAGGAAACTTGAAACCCCACCTGTCCTCTTCAAGGCTAATCCAGCTTCACCCACTACAGCCATCATACCCCTTGGCACAGTCCATCTTAAAGAACATACAATCCCAGACAAAGCCATACATCAATGTACAAGCCCCAGCTCCTTGCATCACCCACCAGTCTCCCCCATCTGAGCGTGTGAAACCTTCCATAACAACCAGACCAGTATGGACTGACATCAGATATTGTACCCAATCCAGTAAGAAAAAAAAGATCCCTATATTTTGAGGCTGCACTGTTGAAGTGCTGCCCATTTCACATCAGTATGTGAACAAACTTGGCTTTGCAGCTTACTAAATAAAAGTGCTGTTTCTTTAGTAAGTGCTTGTAAAGCAATCAAGAACTGACACAATAACCAAATGTTTCTCTAATAGTAATTATGACTCTTTGAAAAGGACATCTTATAATGGTAATTTACTTCCTACTTGAAAGCCAATCTTGCTTGTTATTAGACATTCCCCATGCTATCACTATCAGTAAATTATTAAACAGCTGACCAGGCTTTGTTTTTTAAATAATTCTCTTATGAAGCTCCCTGATATATTTACCATGAATACTGAATGATTCTGAGGCCTCTAAGGACACATGAATGATTTCTATTTACTACCTTTAGCAAAAAGCCTGTGTAATTAGCAGCAGGAATTTCACTTGAAACGCGGCTACTGGTGATATTTCCAGTTCACTTACATACAGTCTCAAAAAAGGAAAAGGAAAAAAAGAACAAAAGCTTTAAGCTTTTGATGGAGAAAACATTTCAGCCTGGGAAGTCACTAAGTGGCTGTGCACTCAGAGCCGTGTGAAGAATCAGTCCCCTACTGGGAACATGGCAAGGATCTCTGTACTAGAAAGCATCAGCCCTACCCCCTAACAGAGGAGAGAATTTTATTGAGTTCCCTATAAAAGCATCTAACCTCATTTTCAGCCCTCCTGCTACTAGGCTGTACAGCTATCATACTCCCACTCAAATTAAGAACACAAATTCCTCTGGTTACGTGCATGATCTATAGACATACCTATAGGCTTTTCCCCCCCAAGCTTCTTTCAGCCAGCATCCTTTCAATACACACTCAAGCACCTACTCTTCTAATGACTCTGCTGAACAGAGCAGCATTGTTATCTCTGTTACGCAGATGTCACATGGACAGAGGGGTCAAGCTCTCCCCGCACAATGAAGAGGTACATAGCAGAACTAGGATTAAAAGCTCTAATTATTAGTGTTATTACAATGCTATCAGCATCCTTATGGCCCACAGTAGTCAAACAAAAAAACAACGTCAGAAAAACAGAGCAAACACTCCTAGCTCCTTCTCCACAAGCACAGCTTCCAGTAAGCACAAGATACATAGAAATGGTTCAATTATTTGTTTAAAGCAGGCACAAGCAGATGGGCTTGCCACATGCCTGAATCATTTCGCAGGACAGCTGCATGCAGCAATCCCACCACTCTTCGAAAGCAGCTCCTTGCAGTGATTTGATGCTTGGAGTTCCTTCTCGTGCTCTTGGTTGGCTCTCAATCCACAGAGACTATCCACATCCAGCACATCCCTGCCTGCAGCTGATGGCCTCATTGCATGGCAATTTGGAGCTCTGGAATTTGGGAGCTATTACCACACTGCAAGAACTCCATTCAGACAGCCGCTTCTTTCAGGCATGCCCATTTTAAACATCTCACAGAACGCAAATCATTTTGTGATCTCTTCAAACAACATTCACACAGCGGAACTCAGGGGTGAGAACTCTTCACGAGCATATTTACAAGTTAACGCTCACAGACAGATTTGAGCATTCATCTCATGTTTGCTGCACTGCTTCTATTCCTGTAAGCAACCGTAGGCGATGCTGCAGTTGAAACCACTAAGAGTTGCGCACCCAGTTCTCGAAAGCAAGTGCTGCCTTTGAGTTCAGCTGTAAGACCCTGCTCAGATCGGATGCTTCAGTAGATAGCACTGTCCTCAGTAGTGTTCATGTTATCTCTGACTCGAGGAGCAAGCCTACAAAACCAACTTTATAAGCAAACCATCGCACAAAGAAAGTGAAAACAAGGCTCAGTTGTGCTCAAGGCAAGGCCTCAAAAAGCCTACAGCCAAATCTTGACATATGAAACTCAAAACACTTTTTCCCTAAGCAAGGAAATAATAAAAAATTCAAGCTTCCATAAATCAAATTCCTCTTGGTGTAACACCACCAAGTTGTGCTATGCAAGGAAAAAACGTGGCCTAGAAATTCTGAAGCTGGATGTTCTAGTTCAGCACTTAATATTTTGGTAGCTGCGGTAATTGCTTTCTGTTGGAGCCAGAAATAAACCTGTTAAGCGTGCAGTAAAAGCAATATCATGACAAGTGAAGTTGTAAAAGCACAACTTCTAAAGTCGGTGTAATCAGAGCAATCGCAGAAGCGTTTTGCTAACTCATTGTGGTACGCATACAACTGGCTTCCCCATTAGGAAAAAGGGATTCCCTTCGTCATCCAGTTCACAAACCCACTCTATGGGAAGGAAAGAACAACCAACAGATGTTAGTTATACCATCCTGTATTTTACCTACATTACACTCTCTGTCACAGGCCTCTCCAAGGCCCTCCCAGAGTACTAGTTAATATATTAAGTCCATCCCTCCACAACAGGCAAACCATTCTCAGTCTTAAGGCTGAGCAAGCCAAAGGTAACATTTTGCTGCTCATACCATACAGCCTGTAGAAGGCAGAAGTCTTCTCAGCCCTTCTTCTCTCCGTAAGCAAACTGACAGGATTCCCTCTGAAACACAGAGCAAACCCACAGCACAAGGTTTATGTAATCCTGTTGGTTCTGCTGGTAACAGCAGGTGAAATACCCCTAACAGTGACAGGCAGTACAGCTTTGGTCCTCCGCCATACCCAGCATCTTCCCTCCCCATTCACACACAGCCTGAAAATGGGGCATGCAGAACGCCATGATGATCCATCTCCACCTCACCCCAACAAAGCACACAGACTGAACTGCACCGAGCACACAGTGATACACAACTGACTGCTCAACACCAGAAAGCAACGATTTGTGGAAGTGGATTGTTACGATTTCAACAGCGATACCAGAGCCAGTTTTGCTCTGAAAGTCAACAGCACTTAAGCACATATTCATGACATTTAGAGAAAAGAAATTAGGCTGGGAGTTTAGAGAGACTCAGAGGTAGCATTTACACTTCCTCTAAATCCCAAAGGAAGTTAAAATTAATTCCCTCAGGTGACATTAGAAAAAAATTCCTTTCAAGTTGATTTGCTCTAAAATCATGTTTTAAAAGCAGTATCGGGCATCAGAGTTAGTGGCTAGATAACACTTGGCTATCACATCCAATAGAGCAATATATAGCACTGCTGTGATACCCAGTTTTTTCCTTCCTGTCCAAGCAGTTTTTATTATCACCACTTCATCACATGGTTAACATGGAGCCAACATTCATCTCAGCATGAATAGGGAGTGGAAATCCATCCTTCTTCAGCTAAAATCCAGAGAAAGCAGTTCAGAACAAAGCAAAGCATCCATAAATGAACAGAGAGGGGTCAATACATGTTAGAAAAACACAATATAGAGTAACTGAAAGAACAATTCATAGCAGAAGGGCTGAGTACGATAAAGTTGTTTAAAAGCATAATGAGATTTTATCATTGGCATAGGCAGACTACTGCATGAGAAGAGTAAAATTATTCATAACAGAAAAGCTCAATAAATATTTCTGGTTTGCATTTAGAAAGAAAGAGGAAAATATACTTGTATCACTTCAGAAAGATGAAGTGCTTCATGCTGCAGTTGTAATCAAGAGCGACTCCGCAAAGATAACAGCAGGAACTTATGAAAACACCCCGGGGCACATTTGATGCCCTGGTACTAATTTTAATACATCTCTGAAGGCTGATAACATCATGCCAATACCCATGTCAGGCAAGCACAATGACTCAGCTCTGCAAAAACTGATTAACTGATGACACCAAGCTGAGGTGCAACTGATACAAAAGAAGGGATGTCATGCAGTAGGCCCTGGACAAGTCTGGAAGATGGGCCCACAGGAACCCGAGGATCAACAAGACCCAGAACAAAGTGCTCATCACTCATCCTCTCCCATACCTTGGTCAGGGACACCCCAGGCTTAAATAGAGACAAGGAAAAATGTATGGAGAGCAGCCCTGTGGAGAAGTACATGGGGGTCCTGGTGGACAAAAGCTGGATGTGAGCCTGCAGTGCACGCTTGTGGCCTGGAAGGTCAACTGCATCCTGGGCTGCATCAGCAGGGGGTGGCAGCAGGCAGGGAGGGGATTGTCCCCCATCTGCTCTGCCCCTGGACACACCTGCAGTACTGCATCCAGGCCTGAGGATGCAGCACAAGGACATGGAGCTGTTGTAAGGGGTCCAGAGGAGGACTGTGAGTATGCTCAGAGAGCTGCAAAGTCAGGCTGATGGAGTTGGCGGTGCTCATCCTGGAGAAGAGAAAGCTGGGGGGAGACCTCATTGTGGCCTTCCTGTACTTGAAGGGAGCTTATAAAAAGGAGGGGGAGTGGTATTATACACTGTGTAATAGCAACAGGGCAAGTTGGGTGGAATGGTTTTTACACTAAAAGAAGGGAGAATAAGGGTAGATGTTAATGGTAAATTTACTTAGAGGGCAGTAAGGCCTTGGTACAGTGGCCCAGAGCTGTGGGTGCCCCAGGCCATGGATGGGCTCTGAGCAGCCTGAGCTGAAGGGCAGTCAGCACAAGGCAGAAGTGGGGCTGGGGGCTGTCAGGTGCCTTCCAACCCAACCATTCTATGGCAAAAAAGAAAATTGGGCCCAACTGCTTAACTGAAGGAGGGTTATGGTTCAGGAATTCACTGAAAATGGGGTTGATTCCCACTCAAAGTTGGCCTTGATGAATGTGATACATACCAAACGTTAAGGTATTTGTTTTAATGATACATCATTCTTACTACATCATTCTTACTACAGAATCGATACCATAAGCTATAAGGAACACAGAACAGAGTAAGCAGTAGGAAGTTGAAAGCTCTCCAAAAAGCTATGATCCAGGAAACGGATCAGGTTTGTCTGTAATGCAAATCACCAGCAACAGCAAGTATATCAGTGTCCCATTCATCAATGAAATGGGATAAACCCAAATGCATCCACAGCAAGTGTTTAAAGAGATGGTAAATGATGACAGGAAGGTCAGTCATGTGAAACAGCCTGGAGAACTATAAAGCTCATATATAGTATAATATATATTGTGTGTGTATATATTCATACACATACACTGTATTATATGCTATATATAAGTATAAAATAAGTATAAACTCATCCTCTCCCACAGTACTACTGTAGTGCTATTCTGCAATCAGCATTAGCTTAGAGAGGGTGCCAGCACTTGTGGAATGGAGATCTCCTGCTCAGGAAAGCAATCAAGGGTTTTATGGGTCATATTGACCACTAACAGAACCACTAACAAAAAAACACCACAAGCAATTCTAAAGCAATGAGGCCTTTCAGGATGTATGGAACAGGAACAGCAAGTACAATAAGCAAATCAGCAGCTCCTTCCACCACAAACTAGGTCAGAGCAGATACTGTTACTGGAATGGTAGAAACTGATGTCCACATTCTGGTAAGGCGCTGAAAAAACTGAGACAGCATGGAAAGTGTCAGAGCAATTGCTTTAAGCCAGAGGAGAGTGCGTCTCATGAAGGATAAGAAAGATCAGTCTCTTTATTTTATCAAAAAGATTGAAAGGGACTTGATTACAAGTGTGTCCTTGGGGATAAGATACCAGCCACTAAAGAGCTTCTTAATGTAATAGAGAAAGACATGACAAGAAGCAATCTCTGAAAGGCCAAGCCAGAGGAGCTGGAAAACCCAGAGAGGGTTTGCTTTTTCCCCATCCAATACCCAAGCACTATAGGATAAGAAAACCACACACATCATCCCCCCCCTTAATAAAAAACATTACCTTGAAGTGCAAAATGGCTCTTAGGGATGCTGTATCAAATTACTGAAAACTGGGCCCACAGCTCCACTCCTAACTATGGCACACTGAAACCAAAATGGAACTAATTCAGCAATCTTCTGTGCACTACACGTCATTACTCCAGGCCCAAGTGACTCAGTGTGATCACCATGATGAACAAAACTGGTTTCAAGGTAAACTTCTGTATTAAGGAGCAAAAGCCACATACAGAAGAGGCTCACAAGCAGCCTATTATCCTCTCTCTGCCTGCAGTTTGCAAACACACACCGCTCTGTCTCATCTTGCCCAGCATGCAGTACCTTCTAGGAAGCGCTACAAAAGGAGCCTATGACACATCTCTACACCTTCATGAAGGCATATTTCATACGGCTAATAACACCCCAGTGGGAAGACTCATAGAAATGACAAATAATAAAGAACAATCAGAACACAGAAGCTCATTCCCCAACTTCAGGGTTCACCCACACTCACAGTACAGCCCTGCTGAGCTCTGCTTCCCCACTGCCCATCTCCCACAGCCCCAGCTAAGTCAGCTGTCTGTAAGCTGAGGGTCGGTCCCTGAGGCTTCAACCACACACCAGATGTTTAGCTTATAAGTGCTGTATTTGCCAAGCAGGTACTTTTTTCCACCCCTTTTCTAAGTGGTATTTTTACTCTTCCACAGCTTCTTCCATCTGAAGTACTCAGGGCACTCGTGTTCACGTACCTCCAAACGCTCACTATTCAAAACAGGACCAAAGATCACAATTGCACAAATACATTTCAGTAGAACACAGGGTGCTTTTACCAGAATTCAGTCTTGATCAATAATTCCTTCCTCTCAGCTCTCAAGTGCCATGCTGTACAACAGGGTTCCTGGCAAAGACAAAGCCATTAATATTAATGGCAGCAACCTG
The DNA here is from genome assembly GCA_002909625.1 of Bambusicola thoracicus. Taxonomy (NCBI): domain Eukaryota; kingdom Metazoa; phylum Chordata; class Aves; order Galliformes; family Phasianidae; genus Bambusicola; species Bambusicola thoracicus. Next base: position 11,457 of record PPHD01024400.1, read on the forward strand.
CATTGCTGAATAGTTCGTGGCAGAGCACTGACCTGCAGCTCTCTCCCAGTCCCTAAAGGCACACTGTGACCACAGAGCAAGCACACCCAAGCCTGTGCCTGCAGGGCACCACTCCATTGGAGTGGGAACCCACCAGTGGTAAGCAGAAGTTGTAGGATGGCACATAGAGTGGTTTCCAACCTGTGGTTTGTGAAGCCCTCTAGATCCAGGAAGTATTTCTCATGCATCTCCAAATTGTAGCTTTACATCTGTTCTCACAGGCACTTCTACTGCACGTTCCCTGAGCCTACAACTCAAAATCAGTGGCAAATTAGTGACAAAGGGATGAGTTCTCCCTGCAGCAGCTCAGCCATTTATGGAATTGAACAGGATAGACCTAAAGTGGTAGTCAGGAAAGGACAGAAATGCCAAACTTCTCTTTTAGTTCCACATTGAACATCACCATTCTTCTGATAGCTCTCAGCCCTTTCTTGCACAAGAGCTACTTGCCCTTCACCATTTTGAAGTATTGCCTCCTCATGCATCATCAGGACATGCTGATTCCAGTTATTCTGGGATTTTACATTTCAGACAGAATTACATTTGCAAAGCTGCACTTTGAATGCAAACACCAACTTTTTTGTACCTACAGTTGTACAGCAGTAGGTAAATAGAATGAACACTCCCTTAAAA
>PPHD01024402.1:0-12127 GCA_002909625.1 Bambusicola thoracicus
GATTTAAGAATAATGTTGACAGGTAAGAAACTGTGTTGCTGGAAATGAATTAACCCATTACAGTGGTACTACACTCTGCCTAATTTTCAAAGTAGAATTACAGTCACAGTAATAGCAGCATGCATATCACTCTTTTTACAGACCAACTTCCTGAACTAAAGGTTCTGTTGCACTGATTTCTCTTCATTAAGTTGTCTGTACAAGAGACATATGCATCTAGCACAGTTTCCACTGAAAATGGAAGTCAATGCCAAATAAATAGCTTGTATACTATCTGGAATTTTATTTTGCTCTAGATCCATATGGAGGTTTCTTATGGATAAGTGCAAGTGCATACTGAAGAATGAATGTGCCAGTAGGATCTTCTGAGAAATATATTTTAAAAAAAAGAGAGAAAACAGAGAGAATCTGACAATCTGACATCTTTAAAAGTACTGTCCAAGTAGACTGCAATTGAGATCCGTTCAACAAAGCCTGTTGTGTATCACTTTGTAGGATTCAAAGAGCCATCTCCAAATACTCGCCTTCCATTTCATTCCTCTTACCAGAGAGTTCAATAGGACAGTTTACATTAAATACTTTGTTTTTCTTGTTGTTACTGATTCCATACTGCAACTGCTTAGTCCATCTTTCTTCATCCTAGTGGTATATGGACAAATTTTGCAGCTCTTTGAGATAATCTCAAGGAAGAAATGTGGATTTGGTTGTACAGAAATGTGGATTTAAAACAGAGACTATGAGACTATGAGTGTCTTTCTCTGGATATCAATTATTACCTATTTTTGACAGGAGTGCTTGGTGAGGTGCTTGTTTGTTTCCTTACCAAATTTGGCCCTAAAACTTGTTGAACACCTGACCACATTTTTAGAACTTGGTCATTGCTGCATTGGTAAAATTTGGCCACGATACACAAAACTGTGAGCACACTACAGAGATGTATCTGATATGTTGCTGTGTCCTGTGGAGTTGAAGACACTTTTTATTTGTATGCCATGTACACAGATGTGTTTGCATATCAAAGTTGTATGTTAATAGACACTCATATCTCTCTTTGTAAGAAATTAACAGTCGAGGGCAGTGAATGAATGAGGGCCTCATTGTGGGAGGAAGAAGTAGGATCACCATGCTATTTGTTATCTCATAGGAGATGCTATCTTTTCCTGACAACCTGGAGTTAAGCGACAATAAAAGACTGATCTCCTGCCATACACAGAAAACAAGAAATGGTTGATTTCAGAGAAAACCAAAGTGAAATAACTTGCAGTCAAACCTTGCCCATGCTTCCAACTCCTGATTCTTCCACACATTCTTCCAAATCTTTCCATACTTCTGCAAAGGTCCTAGTGAAAGCATCAACTGCTTACTCTAGATATATTTTCTTTATGATAGCAATGTGTAAAAACCAATTGCAGAGTGGTAAATTGGGACGGTTGTTGCAGACTGACATACCCAATTCTAAGAGTCTTTGAGAGAGCAAGGTGGAGCATGGGATCCCACAGGCAAACTCCAGATCCATTCAAAATATCTGAATCGACCTTCCTTCTAAGCCAATGGTGGTAGGGGTTTACATGCAGCATTTTCAGTAAGTATTCTTTAGGAAAAATTACGGGTTGGTGTCTGGAATAATGAAGAAATGAGTCTGTTTAAAGCAGGTTATTTGAATACTTGTGTTGACAAGGAACTACCAATCTTTAAATCATATATGTTTAGAATATTTTGCTTCAAGAGTCCTGTGAATATTATCCTCTGCTTCATAATATGACATCTGTCAGCACTGTAACCTTTTACTCCTTCTCATTTTTCCAGAAAGAGACAGAAAACAATAAAGGGTGAAGCAAATATTCTTGAAGTTTAAACAGTCTGAAAGGAGAGAAATTTTAAAATAATTAAACTAAATTAATTTATCTTTAAACATTGTAAAAGAGCGAGAAAAAAAAGTATTTCCTATGGAAAATCCTATACTTGGTTTACAACACTTGTTTTTACCAGCTTGGGGTGATCTGCTTTATTCTGGAATAGAGATTTTTAGGACCATGGGAAGTAGAGCAGCAATGCGTAGTCACCAAAAAAATGTCAGCAGTTATTTATCAACGCTGCAACTCTGCTTGCTCAGAACTCACAACAAGGCTTGGTAATTACCAATGGAAACAGGCCAGTGTCTATTAACCCTGTGATGTGGGCCGGAAGATAGAATGTAGGCACAGAAATGTAACAGAAGAAGAGGAGGAGGAGCCACCAGAAGAAGCCTGGGATGGCAGTACTGATCCATGAAACACTAGCAGGACACAAAGGTGGGAAGAAATATTGCAGGCATTTTGATTGTGGGCAGCTTAAATGCAGAAAGACTGAGTCAAGTATTAGCTAGTATTCACTGCAGAATGATTTAGTAGGTAAGGCTGTGAGAAGACAGAACTAGTTGAATACCAGCTAAGAAAATACTTTGCATCCCAGTTTTATTTAGACAGCTGTACAATAGTTTAAAAATTAACTGTGCTGCAGTGTGCATGTGTGGGTGGGTATAAACAGCAATAAAACACTGCAGTATGCATTTTGTACCTGTGTCTCATAGTTCTGATGCAGATGTATAACTAATATTTTCATTCTGCAAACATCTATGTGTAGGAAAAAAAATGTAGCTGGTTAAGAGGCTATAAGCAGTTTTAAAATGCTTTCTTGCAGATCTGTATGAACTTCATATTTTTGAATGCTGAGTAAGAAGTTATTTGCTCTTCAGATGTGATTGAGGTAGCCATTAAGCTTAAAGTTCAGGGTTTAAATACAGGACCTCTGTATAATGTTTTTTGAAAATTGGATACTCTCCTGCAAAATGTTGGTTTGAAATATGGGAAAGATAATGACTTATGCATATACATATTGGATAAGTTACTAGATTTTACAGGCTGTGTGTGTGAGGCCCTTCCTGTCAAATGTTACTAAAGGTGCTATAATTTCCACTTACTTGTTAAATAAAGGGCAAAATGCCAACCAATGACTGTTCTTCAGTATCTTCAAGAGTTGAGTTTGTGTCTTATGCTGCTCTTCTAAGTATGACATGGATACATGTGGCACTGAGGGACATGGTTTAGTGAGCTTTGTTGTGATGGGTTGATGGTTGGACTAGATGATCTTAGTGGTCTTGTCCAACCTTAATGATTCTGTGATAGCAATGGCTGGAGCAGAGAATTCCAGGATGCAGTAGGCATAAAGAGAGATACAAAAACTATTTCTATTTCTTCTGTTGGGTAGTGGAAGTAGCTTTTTACCCTTTGCAGATTTTCATGTGAGCACCTGAGGATGTGTGAGTTGTCACTCACACGCCATGCCTTCAGTCCAGAAGAAGCTGCAGCTTTTGCACTTGCCCTGCTGTGCTCTGTGGTAGCTGTGACGTGGTTTACGCAAGCAGATGGAAAGGTGGACTGGCTCAGAGGGTATGTGTGTCTGTGTTGTAGGTCTGGGAAAAAGTAGGGTATTATATCGGGGTGAATTGATTGAATGTATCCAAAGTGCACGGGAAATGCATTAGAAATAAACAATGGTGAGGTTCATCTGGACAGAAGACCACTGGGAGAAAAACAAGGAAGAGGGGAAATCACTCTAAGTGAATGAACTTTACAGTTGAGGAGAAATCCTTTGAATTTTAATTAGAAAAAACAGAGGAAAAGGAACACTGGTGTCTCTGTAAACAGAAGTAGGACGGTAAAAATTGTTTTTTGGACATTTGTGTTGGATTGGATACTGGATGTTACATTTGTGACCTCTCAGCCTTGCATTTCCAAAGTGTCTGTTGACAGATAGTTTGAAGATGGATTGTCTATGCAGAATATAATGAAAGCAAGGTCTTTTGACTTTCATTTCTACATCAATGAGGAGCAGAACAAAATGACAGTTAAGATATTGTTTGATGAGCAAGCTTGATTTTCAGAAGGTACTTAGTAGGTGTCTGCTACACTTTGAAAAGCACAGCATTGTACAGAACATACCTCTACAGTAGATAATCATGCAGTGCTTGGGCTCCCAAGGAATTGTTTAAGGCCACAGAAGAAAGTTTGGATTCTTTGATGAAAGCTATTGCCTGCTGGGTGGATTGATAAGGTACGCAGCTTTTAAAAAAATCTCATTATGAAGATGAGAAGCCATTGTGTCAATTACTGTGGCCCAAAACTTGATGTTTCAGACTGCAGACTGAAAATTAGTTTCTTAAATAGTGATATGACAGTGCTGTAAGCAGCCATAAAGGGGGTGGTATTTTGCAGTGCTAAAAACAAACAAACAAACAAACAAAAAACCTAAAACTAGTTAAAAAAAAAAATCAGAGATCTGTAATATGGGATTTACTTTCATTTTTGTGATATTCTGGGCTACTGCTGCAAGCCACAAGACATCAATCTGAAGGATGTTTTTTTCTAAATTAGGTCTCATTTCACATCCCAATAGCAATTTGCCTTTTCCTTCTATTTTTGTTGGTGTTTAGGGAAATGAAAAAGGAATCAACTTCCTTTTTTATTTTGTTTAATCAAAATACTTTCCTAAATACATTATTTGACCATGCCCACAGTGTTTCTAGCTATGCTTTGGAAAAGATTTATAAGATGGTAAAAGAATTGCATCCCTATAACAGTCCGTCTTCTATCTTAACCTGTAAAATCAGTGTGATAGCATGACTTCCAGTCATAGAGCATTCACTTTCTAGAGATCTTAACCAGAGAGAGACATAAAGGCAGAGTCACTTGGGGTGTCAGTCCAACCTCCTGCTCGAGCAGAATCAACACAGTACTCAGAGGGAGTTGCTGCATCTGGCTTTGCCCAGATGGGCAAGGTTGAAAACCAAACTTGAAAATCAAGCGATAGGGCCTATAGAAGACAGGAAGTCATTAGTACTACTGATTAAGGACAGAATTATTTTAAATTTTAGTGACTTAGCATATTTGAGCTTAGCACAGGCTCTCTCTTTTATCTCATGATGCTATGCTAAAATCATTTTGGCAAAGCAGGTGGCTAAGAAGGGTGTCAGCAAAGACGCAGCTGCAGTCTCATCATGTAGTCTCAGAATTGCCTTCCACTTCCTTAGGAAAGGGGCATGGAGGTCAGCGATATCACCCTAGAAGGGCTTGCAGACTTTCACTGGGGATATAGCTTGCCTTTGGAGCTTTATACTGAAACAGCCCCACATATCCACATGTACCATCTTCTTTATTTCTACAACAGTGTTTCATGTATTGCCCCATTAGGACACTTCCCTTTGTTAGGGAATTCTCAATTCTCTTTAATTATATCCTTTAGAGTGGTATTCGAGGTATTCGTGGTATTGTAGAGGATGTGGAATAATTTTCCCAAGACAGTTTTAACTTCTTGTTTTCTTTAGTAATCCTTGTGTTTTCAATTACTCCTTCAATCACTGTCTCAAATTGTCATCATGCAACAATTCTCACTCAGGAGTCAGAAACCTCCTTTTTTTTCTATGGTAGTTGTCCAGAAAATGGTGATTAAAAATAATGATAATAATAAACATTTGATTGACTTTTTTTTTTTTTTTTTTTTTTCTTTATTTCTTTCTTTCTTTTTGCTTACTTTTTAAGGGGATCTGAGTTGGAAGAAAGATGAGGTTTCCTGGATGCTTCAAATTTCCCTTCTTGATTTAGGATTTTTTGATTAACTCCTCAGTTTTAATGATTATCATCCTCTGCAGAATTCACTTCCATTACAAGCCATCTTTTCCAAATCTGATTAAACTCTCTTTATTTAGCTTTTGTTGAGCCCGTTGTGATATGTGAAATCCATCAGGGCTACAATTAACCATCTCCTCTCCTTAGAAAGTAGCTTGAAGCCACCTTTTAAAAAAAGCTATAGAAAAGAATTAAATGTGTGGTCTCCATATCTGTGAAACTGCAATGTCTATGATAACAGCATGGCACACTTTTCTAAGAGTATACAGGGCAGCCTTTTTATCCATATATAACCAATTCAGATTGTTCATTCTTGTGTGGGCTTCACTTTCATTCTTTTCTACTGAATTTGTTTTTGTGTTTCCCAAACAAAAAGTTGATAGTGACATTCAACATTTGTTCCTGGAGTATAGTTTTCCTGCTACCGATTAACCAGCTTTGGTATGCAAGGATCCCCATACAACTTATTCATAAGATTTTAAATACTTTGGGATTTATTGCCACATTTCTTCAGTGTGCATTCACATTTTGTAATTTTAATTTAGCCATTTAGTCATTTAATTTTTTTGTAATACCCATAGGATAGCATCTTCGCATTTGCGGGAGTGAGACATTGAAAACAAAACATGTTACTGGCTTTTTCAAATGTCAAGAAAATATTCTTTTCTTGTTTTGTTTTTGCTGCAGTTTGTCTTGATCAAGCTGCCTTTTTCTTTGTCCATTTATAAAGGAGTGATTTTTCACAACTGAACACCATTTCTCACCCACTTCTCTCCCTCTCTTTCACCTTGGGCACATGTGACTACTGGAGAAAAGATATCTTCCTTATCTTAGAGGACTTTGGTGAAATCCTTCTTTTGAGAAATCCAGACTTCTCTTCTGGCTTTGGAAGTGCTGAGGAATTAGCCAGTTGAATTAGCCAGTTAACCTTGTTAGTCACCAAAGGACTATTTTCAACTGTTTTTTCAAAAGTTTCTTATCTAAATGAAATGATGTGAACAATAAACGGTGATCAGGAGTGCACAGGCCTTGCTTCTAAGGAAAAAAAATTGCCAAGGGTGTTGTGAAGAGCAAGACATTTTTCATTTTTGACAGTGATTTGCAGAAAAATTGTATAGAGAATGCTTACGGACAATGACACTGTCCAACTTAAGAATACCTTTTACCGGAGAACATTTTCTCTCAAGGAACCTACCTTACTTTCTGATTGAAACAACACTATGCAAAATATGTCTATTCTGAAGGACTTTGCAGCTGCACAATGTCAGTTACACCATGTAACATGAAAATTTATGGCAGAACTACTGGTACTAACATGGAGCTAAAATTCTCTTGTCCTCCATCCTCTTGGTTTCATTCCACAGATGTTACAAATTATTATGTAGTCTTACTTGGGACATGCCTCTAGGAAGGTAGACCAATCCTCTCCAGGACTGGTCTGGAAAGACCAATCTGGAAAGACTAATCCTAGAGTAAAAGTTGGATGAAAATTTATATATTGTTAATCAGCTCAGGTGAAGTGAGTTCTGACTCTGAGATGCTCATTTCCCAGAAATCTCCATTTTGTTGTTTTCCTGGTTTATTCAGACAAAACAATGACCTCTATTGTAAGAAACACAAGCAAACTAAACATTTCAAATCTGACTGTAGATGTAATATCCAAGAGTGTTTCTTGCTGAGGATCTGATCAGACTCTGTGTACACCTCCACAGAAACTGGCTTGCTTAGACTACTGAACAGTCACTCACGCTCAAGGTTTTGGAAAAGAAAGAAATGGAGTTCATACCATACTAGTAAGTTGTAATAAATCCTCTTAACAGGGGGCAAGAAACAAGGTATGCAGAGAAAGAGATAATGATGTAATATACACTGGCATTCTTCCTATGCATATGAAGTTTCTGTGCAATAAGTTCTTATATGTTACACCATTTGATTCAATATTCTAGATACTCAAAGATAGGATCCTACTCTACTTACAGGTATAATACAAAGCTAGAAGAACAAATCATTCCAGAATTGAAAATTGGTGATAATATCTTCATTTTAAAAATGAGTAATTGTTAGAAGAAGCTGATGGCTAGTAGTGAGGAGAAACATAATATGTGATCACATGATTAAATTTACATTTATTTCAGAGAGCTTATTCTGATGGCATTACATATGTTTTCTATAAAACAGTATCTCATGTTATCTGTGACAAGTGTCCTTTTGAGTCAACATAGACTGGCACTTCCACAATCCTGTGCTGTCCCTCTCATGTCCTCATCCTTATCCAGTTATTTCTGCATCTATATTTCTATGGCTTAAGAAGTAATCTGGATCTCAGAAACTGATCCAGGTTAAAATAATGGATAAAAATATTAACCAAAAAGAGGCAATTTTAACCAGGATTTTAACCAGGCTTCATGCCATCTTCCGTGTGTATTTCAGATAATTCCACTGAAGGGTGGTGACAAACATGATGTTGAGTCAGAGAGCTGCTGCAGTGAGTGGATGGCAGAACCATTTCTTGTGAAGGTGCAGTGGGATGATGACTCTGAAGCAGTGACCTAATTAACGTGCTGAGAGCTCTGATACAAATTACATTCATTGGCAATGTATAAGGGGTTCTGTTTGTTTGATTTTTTAAAGATTACTTTTTAAAAAATTATTGTATTTTATTTATTTATTTATTTGTAAATGACTACCAAGAGAGTTCTAGGTTAAAGATTGATCTTTGCTTTGGTCTCATAAGGTCTTCAACTGTAAAGCCCACTCACCCCTCAACCCCAAATCTTGTGTCTCTGAAGTAACCCCCAGGTGATGCATTTGTGCATGTCAAAAGTAAGTAACTGAGCAACAATAAGCTAACAGGGGTCAAGATATATAAGAAGTTCAGGAGATGTATTACAGCAGTGACTCAGGAGGACAGCATATTAGTAAATTAGGCTTTTGCCAGATGTAAGAACTGATCCTTTTTCAATTGGGTATCATCTGAAAGGTCAAGAAGTAATGAAGCATGGGCATACAGATCCCCTATTGCCATGTGTTGCTACAAACTCTTATCTTATAACGCACTAGCAGTTACAAGATACCAAACATAATAAACTAACATCCTGTGGGTGTCCTCGGTGCAGATCAGTGGTCTGAAGTGTATTCTGCAAGAAATGACAATGGATGGAACAGTAAAGAAGAGGCATTTTTTGCTATATTCCCTAGTTTTATTGTTTCAGTGTACTTGTTGTTTTCCAACATTTCACATTCCAGCGCTCTCCTGCGATGCAACTAAGTACTGTTTACTCTTGAATAATTATTGAAAGATCAGAAGCCAAATCCTCTTCTGATTTACACCAGAACATATTAAGCTACTTTTGTTGATTTTTAGCTAATTTGGAGTCACTCCAAGTGCATACTGGTGTAACTGACAGGAGAATTTGATCCTATATCTCTCCAAGAAATAATTTCCTAGATGGATACGAGTCTTGGTACCAAGGTAAATGTGACAGAAAATCTGTGATTAGGTTGGATTGACTTCCACACTAGAAACCTTTTTTTTGTAAATACTATATATAAATACCAGAAAAAATGCTGTTTGTTTTATATATCTATGGATAAACACAATTTTATTAGAGCTACCAATATGTAATAAGGAAAGTATCCATTTTAAGTAACAGATGTCCTAAAACAATCCCCATAAAACAGCAAAGGAATAAAACAATTTTAAAAATATTTTTGAAAATGGAGTTCCTCATTAGATTTCTTTGATTCTTTTGCTTACTTTTTTTTTTTTTTTTTTTTTAACCACTTTCTATATCTGAACCTTTATTTTTCAGCCCCATCTGCTCTTAAGAAATACTCATTCAGGTTCACACATTTTTTTATTATATTCCACTTTTTTTTTAGATGGGCATGCAACCTGTTGAATCTGAGAGCAGACTTTGGAATAGCTTTTTTAGGTCTTTTTGTATGTTGTAATCGAGTGATTTTTAAAATTTGTTGATGCTTACATTTCAATCTAGTTGCCATTTCCTAGTTTTGAAACAAAAAACAGCTTCTTATGCTATTTATGATTCAGCAATTACAATCTTTTTTTTCTGAACTTCTGCTTTCTTTGAAACAAAGGGAAGGATGGAAACAAACTTAATCAATTGGATTTGGTTCACATTCATACAAGTCAAACTAATGCATTCTCTTTTTCATTATTACAACTATATATTCATGAGGGTTTTTCATGTGCCATTTTATAGTAAGGAAATATTTAATACCCACCACGACCAACTGCTCTTCTCCTGAAAATTTTTCTATGCAGAAGTTCCTATTTTTCTGAAATCCTTTGTCAGTGTTTATTTCCGCTTCAATTAGTTGTTTGTGTATTGTGAATTATAATCTTGTTGAGATTAGTTATTGACTTATCAAGATCACTGCAAAATGTAAAACTTTCGTGTTACTTGTTTGCTTTCCCACAGCTGCTGACATACACTTTACTGCCTTTATATCTCTTCTTGGTGTCTATTTCTTCCACTATTGTAGACGATGTTCCAGGTTCCCACTTATTAGTACAAGCAGTGATATTTTCAGTTTTTCCTCAACACCAATACTCTTACTTGCTATATCATTCATTAGTGAAGTGACAGACAAAGCCCAGATAAACTCTAAGTGTGGAGTGCATGCTGCAGCATGATGCAGGAAACTTAATCTGCATGGTCTGGATGTTTGTGCAATTCAAACACTACCTGTCTGCACTGCTGAGGGCAAGAACATCAGTCTGAAGATTTTTTTTATGACATCAGTTACCTGCCTGTTAGCGGTTTGACCTGTGAATTATTTACACCTTTACCAACAGACGTTATTCTAACGAGAGCCATGCTTAAGTCACTGATGACAATAAGGAGCTCCATATGTGGTTCACAGCAAGATAGAATTAGTCAAAAGTTCCTATATTATTGCCATTGGATTTTGACTTTCTACTGTTTTCTAGCTCAGAGTATTTATTCCATGTCAGATTTACCTCAGTCAGCTGTTTTTTTCCCCAATATATTCTCACTCCCCAGCAACAAAGTCTTAAACCCTACAAATAATAGTATAAATCAACTGTAATGTACTGCAAAACATGAATCATAACATGTGAGACAACACCCTTGCCTGCTTCTGTAATTCACACTGATTTATTGAGAAGAAAATAAGGCAAAAAAGTTTCTGCATTTTGCTTTGGCTCCTTTTAAAATCCATTGTTAGTATCTAAGCTGCAGTCTATTTATGATCAGAACATTTACGATATTTTCATGTAATGTCAAGTACCACTGAAAGACATCATTCTGTGCAACAGAGACACTTACTAATCCATACAGTTGCCTTAAAACTGACAGGTTCTTACAAAATTAACCTTGACTTAAGCCCAGAGTCTCTTAAATTTTGTTCAATCTCTGTGCACATTTTATTTCAGACATTCTAATGTACAAATAAACTGTATGTCTGGATAACTTGGGACCTACTCAGTGCACTTTGATATTATGCAAGATCTTGTTAACTTTGTCTATGTTTCATTGCCTTTTTGCAAAAAGGGAGAAGGGAAATTGGATCAAGGTCTTGGTTTAATACTATGCATCAACAGCATGAAAAAAAAATCAAAGCTACATTAATAAACTAAATATTACCTCCCACTGATCACTGGCTACCAGGCAGATAGAGTTCTTTCTGATGGACTCCTAAGAGGGTCTTCAATAAAGTAAAATTGTGAGTTTGACGTTTCTCTTGCTTGCTGCCAGGAAGGTCTAAATTGAGTCCCAGTTGTTTTTCAGATTAATCCATTTGAGAATACAGAATCTGGCAAGAGTATTTTACAACTTTCTGAAAATGTGTTTAGGTTTAATATAGTTTTGGGTATTTCATGTGTGTGTGCCTAATTATAAAACACTCATCTTATATCAAGTACAAGGTATTAGCATGAATGCCTAAGGAGACTGAGTAGAAATCAGCAAAATATAGTGCAAAAAGCAATGCTCAGTTTGGATGACAGACAGAGCCAAAGCATCTGCTGTGTTTTACTGAAATGATGCCATGTTTTAAAAGTGATGACTTCTCCTGCGGTACTTCTGTTCCTGGAGGCACAGTTCTTTCTCTTGTTTACACCATTTTTAGCTCAGTTGACTTGAGAATTAATTATATTCCTGTAAATCAAGAGAGGGAGGAGACTTTGGCTCAACATTCCTAGTAAAAGAAATGTAATAACTGTGGAGAAATGTAATAAGTCTCTGGTGCAGACTGTAAAGGAAATATGAATACAAAACGAAGGGTCTAAGAGTTTAGAAGTCATCTTCCATTCCCAGCCTTTTCTTTTTAAGCTTGATGAAGGATGTGGCAGTTGCAAGTGTAAAGAAGTATTCACTTTATTATGCAGTTAGGTTTTAAGACCTACATGACTTCACTGGAACTTACGAGTGGTATGATCTAGAGATGTCTGTTAACTTTTCAAACCAGTGTTTTAT
>PPHD01024403.1:0-12127 GCA_002909625.1 Bambusicola thoracicus
CACACATCGGGCATTGATTATATTAACCTATTCAAGCGTATTCATGCTACAGTCAGTAATGAAATATACCCAAGCACAGTAAGTGTATTATCATTATGTGAAAATTGTAAGATCTTTCTACCATTTCTGGTAGAAAATGATGGTATTTCAAAAGAAATTTGATTATTCCACCTTTTTCTCTACACTTTTCATTTCTCTATAGCCTAACAGTAGGTACATGCAAAACTATCTCATGACTTCGCTTGAGTTCGTATGAATTGAATTCCAAATGAAACATTTATAAGTATTACTATCAAAAATATTGCAGGTCTACAGAGTTATTTCTTTTCGATGCAATTAGTTACAGTGTGAACGTAAAGCATCTCTCACTGTAGCTGTATACGCTTTACATGGGAAACAAAATGGAGAGAGAAAATTGGGTCACATGGGATGGTTAAGGCCAGAACTACCACTACAGTATTCAGTGCAATTTCCAGCAGAGAGATGATTTTAGCTGTCATTTCTGTAATATCTTTAAATATGTTGTATTTCACTCATTTCCAGCTACCATTTCATGAGCTGAAATGGCAGGAAATCGTCTTCAGCAAACTTGTTCAACTCCACGATTAAAAGTATCATCTACAAGCAATAGCCTCCTTTGGCAGGAGGAGTATTTCAATATACTTCTCTGATTCCAGTAGAAAACTGCAGGGGAAACCTGGTTGGATAAATCCAACAGTGATAGTATCTGTTGGATAAACCCAACAGATCATATTATAATACAGCAAGATACTAAATTCCAAAATATCTTCCACTCTTCCTAGTATTTTCCTACAGCAATGTCCAAGTAGCAGTTATCATCTAATCACTGCAATGAAATTCGTTATTTATCTACTCATAATTAGCTGTCAGTAACTACAGCACAACTATGGCTGCTGCTAGAGTTAATATGATCAGGTTGTACCAAGCATCACAAGATGTTTTAATCAGTTTTACAGGTGAAAGATGTACAATGAGACCTCACCACCATTTACTTTACTCTCATTCTCTCATTAATGCTTACAGGAGCTCCAGCAAAAGTCTCTCTCATCTGTAAGCAGCCAAAGGACAGGCATCTACTCCAGCACAGGTGCTGGGCATCTTAAGGACACTGTGGGCACAGAGCAGCGTCTGGCCCATGTGATGCACTGCTGGAAATTGAGGTGCTTGAATACAGACTCAAATAGCGTGACTCCTAAGGGCATAGAATATCATTCATATGGTTTGCTTTCCAAAACTTGCATGAAATCTGATCAAGATGACTTCAGTTACCAGATTCTCAAGCAATGCTTGGCCTCCTGTTTCTTTCTTCTGTTCATCTGCTGCTACAGCAAGCAACTTCTCTGGAGGAGTTTGTGTCCAGTTGTTTCTCCCATGGCTCATGAGTCCTCCACAAAGAACACATGTAATCCTCCAGAAAAACCTCAGAACCAGAACATACAACAGTGCTGCCCATTTTGAGCTCCTGCAGAACTCATGCTGGAGCCTTGTAGAATGATAGGTGTTCTCCAACTCCCGTATCAAACATAATGATGAGTCACGATACACATAGGCAGTGCTCACAAGGGACAGAACTTTACAGGACTGATGAAATGTATAGGTTAACACTTACCTCACGGCTGTTTTCACCTATGTGGGTTAGAGTGGTGCTGCAGAGTGCAGCTGCTTTCACCCATGTAGAAACAGCCATTGATGAGTCAGAGCTCAGCTGTCAGCAAAACAAAGACCCTGGGCTCCTGCAGTCACTGTGTTTGGAAAAGAGCAGTTCCCTGTTATGCATTCCAGTATACACAATTGCTTCAAGAACCAAACATATCTGCATAACCCTTTTTCCTCCTTCAATCCTTTTGTTTGCCAGAACTGCTGGCTGTGGAACAGGAAGTCCAGAGGAGTGTAGCAAGAACAAAGAGAGATACAGCAAATGAATCCTGATAGGAAGAAAAAAAGAAAAAAGAAAAAAAGAAAGCTTGGTTTAGCATAGATAGAGTGAAAGAGATGCGTGATAATACCCTTTCAATACGTAAAGGTGTTGTACAGAAGGTAACAAACTCCTGGGTGGTGCTCTGTGGAGCCAGAAGCCGGACTTGACGATCCTCACAGGTCTTTTCCTACTTGGGATATTCTATAGTATATATTAGAAAAAAAACACTTCTTAAATGCAAAGTATTACATCAGAATAGCATTTAGTTTAATAACGGCATTGCTCATTCATTTTCTGATAATATGCCAGTCTTCCACATCTCTCTGAAGTGCCAGCACTAGGACTGGGAAACATCAGGTAGTTCTGAGCACACCAATACTAAGAGTTATAATACTGTGCTAAGAGCTATAATACTGTGATGTTCTACCAGCAATAGCACTTCCTCCATGAACACTTTCAAGAACTCTTGAATCTAAGTCTGATTTTTTTAATCTGCATTGAAGTATTATCTACATAAACCTTAGCAAACAATATACCATAGCAATTTAATTTTTTTTTTACTTAAATAGGATTCATTGGGTGCTAAGGCTTATGTATTTGATACTTTGATCAAGAGATATTAAAAGTATAGTTTACCAGTATGGCGTTTCCCAAATTGCAGTCTGAAAAAGGATTTTCTCAATAGGAAGTTAAGATTACGGACATTTTTTTTCCTACAGTGTCTTTCCTGAAGCCCTACTATGGGAAAAACAACAACAAAAAAAAAACTCACCCTGGACATATCAAGGATGGGTAATCTGACATCACCCATTTGACAGATTCTTCAGAAAAACAGAACAGTCTCATATCTGGGGACTTAAAACGGAAACCAAAATGTTCTTTAATGGGAATATCCTTTGTAGATAAAGTAGTACAGAAGGAAAGAAAGGGCCTCCAGAGGTAGAAAAAGGGGGGAAAAAAAAGAAAAAAGTGAACACAGCACAAGAATAAGTCATTATGAATTAGAATACACTACCGATGCTTTTGGCCTTGGGAGGTTTGATGTCCTAAAAAGGGTCCTCAGACTGTCTCAACCAGTGTCACAATACTTATCACAGTATGCTGTGGAGGCAAAAAGAGGAGTTAAAACACTGGACAATTTACCCAGTCAGCGCCCAGCAGCAATCCGAAAACATCTTAATTTTTTTCACATTTCTTATGACTCCTAGGCAAAGCTGCTGCTTTCAAAGATACCCTTTCACCTTGTAAATGCAACTTTTGCACAAGCTGACCAAGCTTATTTGATGTTCCTCATCTATTCTACACAAACCACTTCACCATACTTTCACAGACTGCCTGCGTGGCTTCAATTTTCAAGACACTGCAGTTATCAGCTTGATTTACTCTACTAGCAGAACTGCACAGTCCAGAAATGCAGGAAAGTCAATCCTCCAGCTTGTACATAAGAAACAAGAATTAATACACAGTCACAAGGGCTTTATCTGACTTTTTTTCCCCCGCTCATTTGGTACAAGATCCATACTTCAAGTTTAGCGAACACAGTTTTGGTGACAGAGTGCTCATAAAGCAAAGTGCTTCTGGCAGACCTTTGTGGGTCTGCATTAAGAATATCAAGAACAGCAACAAAACAGGCCCTTGAGTGGCTACAATCAATTACCAGTGCTAAAAATCACACACATACTCATAAGTCTGTAAACGTCACTTTCCTGGTGAAAGCAGTGGCATTTTATTGTGAATTAAATATCCAAAGCAGGAGAGAAAGCTAAAAAGAGAATTATCTTAAGAAACAAACATTTCAGCTCAGAAGTAACGTGTACAGTATCAGATGAATCTGGCATTAAATTCAGCTCTCTGCTCAACTCATACCTGTAAGGATTCCGAATAACAGCAGCAGGTGACTGCATGGTCCATTTGTTTGCTTTGCTTCCTTGTGCAGCTGCATGCAGGCCCCACTCCTTTTCTTTCATGTTAGGTTTGTCTCTGCCCCTCAAATGTTGCTATGCTCGCTATGTCATTATCTTTGTCATTCCTCCTCACTCAGTATTGTTTTGCTTAGGGAGAAAAGGAAGGCAGGACATACAGCGAGAACACTTGTTTCTGCAACACTACCACTAGCAGAACACACTAATTAGTCCATCGGAGTCTGCAACGTCTCTTCCAACACTGGAAACCCATCTGGGGGCTGCTAACTAGAGCAACAGGCATAATTTGCTTAATTAGAGACTTTCACTTATCAACCAGTGCCACGACACAGGATCAAAAGATTGTAATTGCTGAATAACATTGTCAAAGTAAGTGCATGCTAATTTATTTCTGGTTTTATGGCAAGAACTACAAAGTAAAATACATTTATCTATTAATTGAAAACATCTGAATAGCAAAACATAGCAAGAAGTTCCTTTCACAGATTATTTACAAAAAGGACTTCATTCACACAAGTACTGTTATGTATTGTTCTGCTCCCAGTCTGTACCCACACACATTCCACAGCCAGTGGAGCTTTACACATGAACATCTCTACTTCTGCTTCAATTAATCTTATGGACTTGACTCCAGAGGCAGCTACCAAAAATCATGCCAGCCGGTTGCTTGCACAGTGCATTCTTATCAGAATAGTTGAAATGCCAGCAGCGACAGTGTTTTCCTCTAACCCACTAATGCTAAAAGGATCAGGAAATAAGTCCTGCAGAGCACCACTGAAGACGGGCACATTCAATGCTTGTAATTGTTATTTTGCTGTTTAGCAACTGAACAGTTTCTTGAAAGAAAAAAAGACGGTGGCTCATACGAAGCCATGAAGCATCTCTTGACACCAAGTGAAGTGTCTTCATAGCCACAGCCTAACGCAAAAAGAGATCACACTTCAAATACCCAAGCCAGATGTGTCATTTCAAGTGATACTTTTTAGTACATACTCACATATGTACTGCAGCTTCTACTGTTTAACCACATAACTGAACTTGCTAATGTTAAACGGTGATGAAGGTACACTAATTTACAAGGTTTCAGAGCTACTTCCATGGATACAACACCACTCCTGCTCAGTTTGGGAGATTATTTCAAGATAAGTCATCTTTTAATACATGCATTACAAAAACAATCAGCTACAAGCAGCACGTAAAAACAACAGCATTACTTTAATCAGTAAATGAAACTCATGGTATACAACTGCTCAATAAAATACTTTTATTCACGCACTCAGTGTAAAGATGCATTCAACAAATATTACATCGTATGAGGGACAGACTTGAATTTATTAATTCATTAATACTTCTAAGTTCACTTTAAGTGGAATTTCCCTGAGGTTAAGAAAAGCATCTTTTGCAACTGTACAACATCAATAGCTGATCAGTGCTATCGGGGAAAAAAAACTGGACACGGGCATCTAACAAAAGAAGAGCTCAACAGTACGTGCTAGAAACTGTTAGCCAAACTCACTGCTGGGGTACTGTGACTGCTGCTGGATCATGACCAGTACCGCAGATAGGGATAAATACCATAGACAGGTTTTGGAAAGAACATGACACAAATGGAGGAAAACAAACTCTGACTTAGGAATGTATGAACGCAGAACTAGATGCTTGGATAGGGTCCAACCCTTAGGTCAGACATTTTGTTGTCTTTTAAAAGAACAATAACACAAACACACATGCATGCACAAAAACCATACCCCAAACCACATATCTTTTTCACGAAAAGCCTTCAACCATTGAGGAGACACAAGCAGCACTCCTCAAATACACTCCTCAATACGCCCAACAGCAAAGCAGGATGAAGTATTGCACACTCACCTAGGCTAGCAAAGTCACCCTAAAATGCTATGCAAAAGTTCTCCCAAATCATGGCAGCAGCACAACCTGTGATCTGGCCCTATCCCTACTGATGTTAATGGCAAACTTCTTTCTGCATCAGACTGTAGATGAGGCCTTACAAAGGAGGCCCAAAAGGTCTGGGATTTGCTTCACATTAACAAAATTTCTAAGCTAACTGTAGCTAGTCTTTGTCTGGGTGGAAATGCAGCACTGTAAGAGTAATTAGACACTAGAACCGGCAGTGAAGAAAATAGAGGCTCCGTGTAACAGAACTGAAGAAATGTTGTTTATTTTCATGCTCTGTTATATTTCTATATGGACTATAAAACCCTCTCACCCTTCAAACAAAAAGGAATATAAAGAGAATGCTATTATTTGCATTATTGCATAGATCTCCTGTTCTAGCAGCATTGAGGTTAACAGGTGCTCTTAGATATTATACATTATATAAATAGCAAGACACGCAAAAGATCTTATTAGGGAATTAGGGAACACAGTAACCTCCTCACTCAAACAAAATAGAAGACATTCCCACCAAATGTAATGAAATAGCCTTGTTTCCAGCAAGGCAGTACTCTCCTCTCCCCACCTCCCCTCTGCCATTTTAAACACTATGATCCCACACAGAGCAGGACACAAAGCCTCGTACTAACTCTAGTTCTTCACAGCTTCAGCTTGTCTGGTCTTATTACTTTGGTAAATAAATCTGTCATCACAGCATATGATGAAGTTTCAAATGACATGTTTTTGATTTCAATAGTACATCAACGGTAATTAGGAATCTTTGTCACTCTCCTACCAATAGGTGTCACTCTCTTCTATCGTGATCTTTATACTCTGATCTGCTATCCAAAACTGCATCCAGGAACAAGTATGATCACAAGTGGGAGAACAACCTCCACAACTTGCCAAACCGCTACCCAAAAACTCTCTCTGCTCTGGAGGTCAATTAAAAACTTAAAAACATGGTAGATTAAGTGCAAAGAATCGATAACCTCACCTTCTGTGTTCTTCAAAGTAGAATAAAAACACTACACTAATAACAGAACTTCTAAAAGAGGTGACACAGGTTTTTCTCCAAAGATTAGTGCCCCGTCCCTGGAGGCATGCAAGGCCAGGCTGGATGTGGGTCTGGGGAGCCTGGTCGAGTGGTTGGCGACCCTGCACACAGCATGGGGGTTGAAACTTGATGATCATTGTGGTCCTTTTCAACCCAGGCCATTCTAAGATTCTGAGTCATCTCAGATTCTAAAACTCTCTATAACTAAGAAATTTCCCAAAAATAAGAGGAGGTATAACAGGAGCACTAGTGGAACTAATTGCACATTTATTCATTTGTGACTTACCAAGAAGATAATCTTACCAATCAGCCAACAAACTTTTCAAGGATTAAACAGTCGTTGACTCCTGTCTTTCATAGATTTCAAGACCAGAAAGGACCACCATGATTACCTACCACGACCACCAGCACAATGAACAGGTGTTCCCACTCCTCACCACACGCATGTTTGCTGTGAAGTCTCATACTGAAGGCAACCTGGGAACTACAATTCCTTTTGACAGCAAACACTTAAGTGCACTTGATGAAAAGGAAGAGACAGTTAAGGAAAGACCCACAAACTCAGCCATGACTGCATTCTGCTACTTGACCAATTCATCCAGTGAGAAATATTTAACGGCACACAGGTATCGACACCATACCTATTTGGGGTGAGAACTGATCTTAATCTTCTAAACATAATATTCACTAGCAGTATCTCCAACTCATGCGAAATGAGAATAAAGCTAAATTCGGTACAAGCTAAGATTAGTGGACAGGTCAGCTATAAAGCCATGTTGAAGCATTAGGACAAAGGATACCATTACAGCATGTCATTGCTAAACCATGAAATACTGTCTAAGTACAGACAAAACCGCTGGTTTAATTCTTTGTTAAGATGCTGAAGATTCATGTATATGTACGCGTGAAATACAGACAACGTTTTCAAATACTTCTGATGCATACTGAATACTAACAGCAAGGAATGTCTGTATCAATGAGCTTCTTGCAAAAGCTTCAACTCATGGGCCAATTAGTTTGCAGTGTATTCTTCTGTTGTAGTCCAAAATCACACTAGGAAACAGATGTTCTGGTGTTACATCCTCTTCTTTTGAGATGTTTCACCATTTAACTTTCCATTTTCCGTCGCTTTATTTTCAAAGTTCCAGTCAGTTGGGCTGAGGAGCTGCTGAGTTTTTTTGTATGTCCAGTATGGGTTAAGTATTAATGTGACAGCAAATAATCCAGAGAATAAAACAATAAAATGAAGAAGTCCCAGATTTTCTACCACAGAATTCCAGTTGAAAATACACACCCACCACATGTGATAAGTGAGAATCATGCGGCAGTGAAACAGGTGGATCATTACCCACTGATTTGCCTTCCAAAAAAAGGTATTTGCACAGCCAGCCTAGAAAAACAAGAACAGAAAATATGCGGGAACACAATTGGTAATTCAAGATAAGAAAGTAAAGAATCCCCAGAACTAAAGCAAATTGCCCACCCTTTGCATATGCATCCCTTCAGGCATTTTTTCGTGTAGAGCTATGATATAGCACATGCATATGTCATTCCAAACTCAGATTAGCTATAAGCTATCTCAAGCCATATGCACACAGCACCACACAGAAGCCTTCAGGATCCTGTTTCTATACAAGTAGGTAACACAGTAACATGGATGTCAGTTAGACAAGCCCAGCCTTGCTCCAAAACTATCCAGGCAAACTGTGCACATCATTTACAGATAAGCGAGACGCGTGAAAACTGTTATAAATGTAATCTGTAAAGTCTCAAATTCTTACCTTTAGGAGCATCCAGGAAATGCAGGTTGCAGGAGTACTCATCTCCAGTAACATTCCCATCAAAGGTAGGTAATGTCCAGATTTTACATTGATTACTAGACCAGCCAAGCCACCAAAAGCAAGCAAGTGATGAACCACCAGGAACACATCAAATGTTCTAAAAACGATGTTGGACACATGAACAGCTACATTTTCAAGCAAGAAAAATCCAGCGGCTATTAAACAGTTAAACCAGCTCCACTTTTGCTGCGAATACACCTTGTCAGCATGAAAAACGGGATCTATGAGCAAAGCCCATAACCCAGCAACACAGCTCTGAAGTCCAAATGCACCACGTGTGACTGCCATATTCCAAAACACCTTCTCCTTTGCATACAAGGCACGATAAGTGGTACTCATCCGGGAAGATAACCAGTGAGACAGAAGAAACACTCCCAGGTAGATTAAAAAACCAGCAGCTATAAATGTCAAACGAACTTCCCATAAGAGATAGTCCCAGTCAAAAATGGTCCCAAACACTTGATTGCTATTTGCAGCATTCATGTCTTCTTCCTTTTTATTTTTCCCCCCTTTTAATGGAACAAAACCTTGTGCAGGGGGTTTGGTACTTCTCACTTACACCATATACTCTCCTTCACACCTACTCAGCCTCCGCTATTATGTGGACCAGCAACCATGAACTCTTTTTTTCCCATCTGGAACAAAAAGAAAAAAAATAACGTGAGTCTTATTAAAAAGTCATCTGTATAAACACCTCCTAAACTATACAAAACTTCCTTTCATTGCAGTTACAACTTCAGCTCTGCTGCCATTGGGTACAGTCATCCCAAAGACGGATACAGATGAACAAAAAAACCCAAAACAATTTAAGCAGTGTTTAAGAACAGCAATTGGTCCACAAATTCCTTACCAGTATAAAGTAACATACTAAAGCAAAAGTGGAAGAGAGCAAAGAAGGAAGGCAAGAAAGAGGAACGGAAAACACAAGAACCAAATCCTGTTTTCTCACTCACAAAACTCACATTTCAACAGCAGCGTGCTGTCACTAACCATAATTCTTTTACTCTTCTGCTTTTCCCTCACTGATTTTCCACCACTTCTTATGTCCTTGGGTACAAGTCAGAACCTCACGTACACATCTGGGACATGAAAATAGAAAAACTTATCCTAGCACATGGGACCACTAACACAGAAATGAGTTTTCAGTATCATACCTCAAAACAAGACTTAGCAATCAGTTTCCAAACATTACACGTCTTTCCAACAGAAAACCAATTCCAAAAATGCAACAGGAGTATGGAATGCAGACAAGCAGCATTAATATGTATGATTAACAACATAATTAACCAAACAGTCCAGCAGTCAGTGCCTCAAGTTAGCTGAAACTTCCTGAACACGTAGCAGCTAAAGATCATGAATTTGTGGGATGGAAAGAGCTGGATAATGTTTAAATATTTGAGTACCAGTTCACGTTATGCATGATTTAGGCTGTATCAGCCTGGCCACCAGACTCCCATTATATGTAAAAGGCCAGAACCACAGGCAGGAGCTGGATAAGAAAGCCACTGTGGCAAGAGAATAGAGAAATACAGCAACCCCAGTGAGATGCTTGTGCTTGCCCTCACCATGCAACAAATGCCACCACGACACAACAGACCCAGGCCTTTCGCACTGTAGGGACCCGTTCCCTCTGAACGTGAGGAAAAACTTATTTACTGTGAGGGTGACTGAGCACTGGTACAGACTACCAGGTTGAGGAGCATCCTTTCTAGGAGATCTTCAAAAGCCACCTGAATGCAGCCCTAAGCAATGTGCTCTGGGTGACCCTGGTGAGCAGGGCAGTCAGACCAGGCAGTGTCCAGAGGTCCCTTCCAAACTCAGCCCTGCCCTGCTCGCCCTGGCCCTTGCTCCTCAGTGTCCTCCAAGAGCCCAGAGCACGGCTACCGGTAACACCTGGCAATCCTACACCTGACACAACGGACCCCAAAGTGGAGTCGCTGGGCCTCCCCCACGCTGTGAAGGACACCAACCCGAGGGCACGGGCACATCAGACAGGCACGGAGAGTCCCGGCCCCACGCAAACACCGGTACCGACAGCCGCCCGCTCCCCGCCGAGTCCCTAACACAGCCCCGGCGCACAGACCTGGCTCAGCCACGCCGCTCCTTGCTGGCAGGGCTGCCTGCGATGGCGGCCCGGCCCTCCCAGGCTCCGGGGCTGCTCGGGCGGCGAGCCGCCCCCACAGGCCTCCCGGGAGCGCCCAGCCCGGCCTGGCCCACCGCGACTCTCGCAACAACCACCCTCAGCTTCGCCGGCGCCATACACCCAGCGCGCATGCGCACGGCACACCCTCTCCCCCTCCACGCGCTAGCCCAATGGTACGAACCACCCTGCACTGCGCAGCTGGAATAGGGCGCGGCCATACCACTGCGGTGGAGAGGGGGGAATGGGCGTGCCCACCGCGGCGGGAGGAAGGGGGCTCCTGAGGGGAGGGGACAGGCAGGAGTGCGTCTGCAAGGGGCGTTAGGCTGCTCGGGTCGGAATGCTGAAAGGTCTCTAGGAACAGCAGCTATCCTCTCGGATTTTCCATAGTAGAAATCCAGGAGTATATATTTTTCCGATTTAAGTTGGAAAAGAGCCCCGTTTATGAGATTTTTATTTTTTTTTTCACCCTAACAGACTCATCAGCGCTACTGAAAAGTTAGTAACGTTTAATGAGTGCCTGTTGGAATAAAGAAAAAAAGGTAGCAGTGATGTCACAGCAACTGCCCTTACCTGTAATTACACAGTGTCTAATAAAGAGCAGGTTACAAAATGCATGTCATGAAGTGCTGCTACATGATTCTCTCCATGGCTGTGAAGAGCAGTCGTGTCATCCCAGTGACTCAGGCTGGCTGGGCACTGGGCATGGCCCAGGGATACCACACCGGGAGGTTTCCTCAGCAGTGCTCCAAACTCATGCCCAGGTTTTAGTTTGGTGCCTACGCAGGTGACTTAGCTGGCTGATGGTTTTGCCCAGGAAGAGCTCAATCTCATAGCTGGCCATGTGATTCCACCAAAAATTGATGGAAAGTAAAAACCAAGCCACAACTTCCCTTACACAGAGCTTTGGGTATAGAACAGCTGAAACCCAAACTCTTGGCCTGCTTGTGTGGCGAAAGACCAGGCCTGGGACATGAACATCCTCAAAGTCTGACCTAGGCTCAGCTTCCAGCCTGAGAGGTGAGTGCTGACCTTGCGGGTAGAAACCTGGGCACTTCTACCACAGAGGGAGCTCAAGGGAGGAGGGTTGGTTTTTTTTCTTGTTGTTCAAGTGTTTTCTTTTAATTGGTAAATAATAACTGTGTTGCCATTGGACTCCCTGAGCAACATGAAAAGTGAAACTATGTCAGGAGTTTAGACACCATCAGCCATCCTAAGTTATTTTTATGCTTGGTGTGAGGCACTGCAAGCTGTCAGTAGGACTGCTGAGTTCTTCTACAGACAGCCCCAAGGGATTCCATAGTTCGAGTGAATTCTCAGGAAGCTTTGTCCACC
>PPHD01024404.1:0-12127 GCA_002909625.1 Bambusicola thoracicus
TATTAAAATAGTCGTACTTTAAAAGTAGTTAAAGCGGTGCATTAATAAGTGCTTCTAAGGCAAGAAGTGTAAATCTATTGTCTGATTTTTTTCAAGTTAAAAATACTAAGTAGGCTGTGTGTATGCCAGGCTGGAAGGTTCTCAGATCACAAGTCAACTGATTTCACTTGCTTATTCTCTCCACTCTGCCATCTCTTCAGTATCTTTTATCAGTGGATTGCAAAGCACTGTTTGAAGGGAGATGCATTTCCTTATTTTATGGAGGGATTTTGATTTTTTTTATAGATTAACACAGCACTTTTTCCCCCCCCTTCTGTATATGTCATAAAAATTATGAATGCCTCTTGAGCTCTGGAAGGCTGCAGTAATGGTAAAGCCAGATTTTCTTGTCTGCAAGTACTCTGGTACACTTCCTGTTTATGTGATCAGATGGAGCCTTTCTGTAGGGCTGTCCCTTCTTCTTGCCCCTTGTAGAGATTGAATGGAAAATGGGAGAGATTTGAGGTTTTTGTGAATGCTGCGTTTCCAAAAGTTCATGTGTTTGACCTGAAGAAAGCTCCATCCTTATGGTGAGCAGCAGCCATCAATGCAGCCAACCCCTTCTGTCATATCACAGTGCAGCTATCTCCAAGAACAAATGGAGAAACCCTTTGGTGTGCAGCTTCTGGGGGCTCTGGACAAGGCTGCATCTCTGTCCCTTTCTGTGCTCACAGACTGGGCTTTGGGTTCTGCCTGGTCCTGAGTGTGTAGGAGGCTGCATGATCCCATGCAGTTATGGCTCCTGCCTAGGGACAGTGCCTGTAGTGTTACTTTTGTGATGTGAGTAATAGGCTCTGGTAAGCCAGGACCATCTTTGGTTTGGATTGTAATCAGTAGTGACTTAGGGACTGGTTGTGAACATGCAGCACAGACTGTTAATGTTTGTACATGAAACAAAGCTGTCTTTCAACTGGGAAAGCACAGTTGAGTATGGAGCAGATTATGATGTGCTTGGAAAGCATAGGATGGGATATGAAGGGCAGTTTGAGGATGTGATGAAACAGCTAAGAGCTAACAGCAGGATGTTTCAAAAATGTTTCAAGCAGCCTTGAGCCCTATTTCAGCAGTGACATATGCTTCTCTAAGCATATCACTTTCTGTATTCAAGTATTCCAACTTCACTTATTCCCCAACAGAGTAAGTTGTGCTTCGTAGATAGCTGCCATGCTGCAGAAGAAAACTGGGTGTCTTGTTGAAGGAAGTGATACCGCATAGTTCTGTAGGATGATTTACTGTAAGGACAATTGATTTGACATGGTTGAGACTGAAGGAACTTAAACTTCTCTGGGATGCTCAGTGTGTGGTTTGCCAGTTGCTGGGTGCTTTCAAATGTGTGTTCTGTCGGTTCAGTGTGACTTGCTAGAAATGGGTGGGAAATATATCAAGTAGGAATGAAAATAAGTGTGTGTGCATGTGTGTGTCTGGATATATGCTTATCCCTAAAACAAAAGGAAGGCATTTGTAACAGATGTATTTCCTACATATTTCCCCATTCAGCAGACACCTTTCTGTTTAGCGCCAAGTCGCATGATACAGGCTTTCTCAAAGCAAATTGTTTTTAGAAATTTTTCAAATCCTTTTAACAAATCCTGCACAAGATTAGAATGCTTTTCTGCTGTGTGAAGTGTAGGGGAATAGCAAAAAATAACTTAAATTTTGTTTTAATTGAACAGTATTTACGTCAACTATGAGGCTCTTTCTGCAGATGATCTAAGTATCTTTTAAGTGTATTTTTACTAGCCTCAGTTAAACCATCATGCTAAATACCACTGCCCTATAATGCAGCTAACGTATGTTCCTAATTTGCCTTGATTTCTTTATTAACATAATAGCAGAAAGTTCTTATAAAATTGGGCTGATATTAACAATTTGTTATGACTTGGGTGCTCTGTGTCAGTCTATAGAATTTGTGTTCACTTTCTGATACAAAACTCATTAAGAGGATGTCTTCTGCTTTCCAAAAATTGTATGTAGAAGAAAACAGCCACTTCTTTGAAGAGAAGTTCAGAAGTGTAACTAAACTACTGTTGATTTGTCTTATTTGAAATGGATTATACGTAGAGATGCCAACAGTAGAACAGGGATGTTTAGAAAGTTTTTCTCCTTGAACTGTTTGAGAAAGAAATCTTTGTTTCTGCTCTTTGACTCAAAGTGTTTAAGCTGGGCTAAAAAAAACACAATAAGCCAACTCCTGGCTCTGCTACATGGTTCTGTTTCTGCAGAAAAGTCTTTTAAATTCTTGTTCTTAGGAGTAACGTTATTGACTTTAAAAGGGGCAGTAACTGTTTATTGAAAGTACTCAATGGGAATACCTGTGATGCAGTTAATCTAAATAAAGCATTATGCTTAGCAGGCAGGCTGGTTATGAGACAGTTTTGGCACAACTGAAGTTGTTGTTGTTTCCTTTCCTGGAGTAGTTGATACGCTTGGATGCATGGCCTATGAGTTGCTGCTGCTCCTTACAAATACATTTGTCAGATGCTCTAAATGCCACAAAATATCTGCTGTCTTGGCTGTAGGAACCTTTATATCTTATTTCATGTGAAGTTTTCATAGCAAATGAAGAATTTTAGTTGCGACTGCCTTAATGGAGAAACAGCTTAATTATTGATAATTTCCAAAGGCTGTACACTGGCTGGGTTTCACCCTTGTAAATTTGTTGCTGCCTTAGCGGCAACACCAGTATATCATTCAGTGTTTAGACTGCTTGTGGACTATACATTATGATAATTATGGAAATAAATGTACAGATGTAGTGCCTTGAATATAAATGAACTGTGCCTCATACGGTCGTGAATTATTTTAGAAGAGGTATATATGATGTGTTTGCATCCAGCCCTCAAGTTTCTTGTCTCTGTGTTTGTGGCTTAACAGTGCAGTCCGTTACTCTGCAGGATGATTACACCTAACCACTAGGAAAAAGAGCCATGGAGGCACATATAAAGCGAAGAAGTTGCCCTGTGTCCCATCCAGAAGCTCTGCAATGGAAGGAGCTGAAGGGAAGGTTAAGATGGCAGAGAAGAAAATGGTGATCCCAGCAGCTGTGTTAGAACAGCTTTTGAAAAACTGTGCATACAAGATGCTGTGTAGCTTTGTGTTATATTTGTAACGTAGCAGAAATCTGTCTAGCAGTGAACTTCACAAAATTAATGTATGTCAAGTGTATTGAGAGAATCATAGAATGGTTTGGGTTGGAAGGGGCCTTTAAGATCATCTAGTTCCAACCCCCCTGCTATAGGCAGGGACACCTCCTGGACAGGTTGCTCAAAGTGCCATCCAGCCTGGCTTTCAGTGCTTCCAGGGAGGGGACATCCACAACCTCTCTGGGCAACCTGTTCCAGTGTGTCACCACCCTCACTGAACAAGAAGGCTATTGTGTCTATACAGGTAAGTATCTGGCTGTCTATAGACGTTCACAAAGATCTTTTTTTATTACTCTGTGCTTGACTACTGTGTGGGGGAAATATGTTATCATATTGTGCAGTGATTTTAACTGTTCTTAGATGCAGAAAATTCAGTATGGAACTTCGAATATTTAAAAAAAATGTGCAAAACATTGCAAATGCAGATAATGAAGATGTATAAATGCACATAACGAAGTATAACTCATTCCATTGGTACCTACCCCTTCCATCTCTTATTCCATGAAGAGCTTCACGCATTTATTCTACTTACTGCTGTGTCAAGTGAAGCCTCCAGCTCTTTCTTGTAAACTTTGCTAATGAACAAGCTCCTCAGTGGAGCAGTATTTCTCAGAAAGGATAATGAAAAACTTGAAATACAGTAAATATATGAAAGAATTCTCGAAATACCTACCTAAGCATTATTTCACACAAGTCTTTATTTGGGCTTTTTAATGCACAGGGATAAGATGATGTTGTTAGCTATATTTTCGCTCTCTTCAAAAGGTAGCTATTGAGTGTGCTCACATGCTAAGTGTCATATTAAGCCTCACTGTGGAGGAAGTACAGGTTAAAACAGCTGATGTGACTTAGAAAGCAAAAAGAACGAGGCTTTTAATGCCTGATTGTTCTTAGAAGAGCAGTGACTGGGATGCTAGCTTTTAGTCTGCTGTTCCACTCATAATGTATTCCACATTAGCACTGAGCGCTTGCCTTAGTTCTCCTTTAAGCACAACCAAGGCATCTGTAGAGGCTTGGCATGGTGAAAAAGCTTACAAGTAATAGAATGGCTGGACTGTGCTCATTTCTTAAAGCGGCACAGAACTGGAAAAGGAATTTATTATTAAAGTGTTTATGGAAAGAACAAGCATTTTTAATGCGTGAGTGTGTAAGGAAAAAGAAGAAAGCAGAATTGAGTGGTGGGGAAAGCTGCAGATTTCCGTGCTAGTAGTGGCTTTTATTCACTCCTTACGTTAAGTTAGGAAGATGGCTTTCTTTTTCATTAAACAGCGTAATTTGTTCCACGGTAAATGAGTGTCTTCGCATCTTGTTTGCTTTCTTAACCTGCATAGTTGGGCTAAGTGTTATTAAAATGACTGTTTGGCTCTAGTCCCTTAGAGGGGAAGAACACTTAAGAAGATAGGTATAATGAATGGCAGTATGATAAATTGTTTGGGAAAGTTGTTTCTAAATTCTAAAGTGAGCATTACTTTTCAAGGCTCTATTTTGGGTTTGACTTTCCCAGTGATGATCAGTCCAGTGCTGGTTAGGTAATTCACAGTATGTCTTCTTCCTTCTCTGTACAATGGGGACAATTTCCAAATGAATCCTCAGATGTGTGTGTTTGTCACTAACAGTATGGATTGTTCCAGACCTACTTGTGCTGTGTGTGAATGGTTTTCTGCTGTTTTGAATATTGAGTCAAAATCCATGAAATCTAATGAGCAACTAGGATTTAGCCTTTTGTTTCTAGTGCTTAGTGGGTTGCCCACAGCCTGCACATTAAAGCAGGAATTTCTACTGTCTGCTTAAGTAAATCCCTGAACTTAATGTTAGCTCAGGTTTTTGTCTCCAGCACTGCGTAAAATGGCAGTTTGAATCAAGGTTTACATGCTTGAAAGGTGGTCAGCTCTTTAGGGGTGTTTCTTTGGTGGTTTTCTTCAGTATTTTAAATCACTATTAGGTCTAATACATTTATTTTCTCTGCTTTTTATCTTTACCATGTGTCTGTTCTTAGGGAGCACTTACACTTGTTTCAGTTTGGATCAGGAATGTCCTGAAATGACGGTAGGAGCTGTTGGATTTGTGCATGTTAACTCATATTGCAAAGCCCTCCTGGAGCTCTCATCTGTGTTCTTTTGGGATGTTACTAAAGCAGGAGATGCATCACAGGTGTGTACCCAATATGCTCTGGTGCTAACAGGTGTCCAGTCCTTGGGACTGTAATGTAATGACTCTGAAGTCCAGATAGCCTGACTGATTTCTCATCTCAGCTATTCTGCTCTCCTAGCACTCCACATTCCTTATGGAACTGCTCTGGCTGTGATGCTGCTGCAGCCAGGGCTGTGACAGCTTTCGATGCAAATTGCTGCTTGGTGATGTCCTTGCTCTTTCTGTCAGCCAGTGACTGCTACAGCAGAGTGCAACTATAGGTTTCTTTTCATTCTATCATTATTCTTCACTTATGTTGGTTCGCAGCCTTTCATAAAGAATAAGGTTTAGGCAGTGAACACTCAGGCTGCGTGGGCAGGAGCACTGTACGTTGCCCAGAGAGTAGCAGAGTGTCAGGCTCCTTGAAAAGCTTGAAGTTTTTCCACTTCTGAATGAACCTGACGGAAGGCTTGAGACTTCCATTTCAGTATGTTCTGGTGTGTACCTGAGAAGCTTTTTGCAATGTTATTGTGTGTGATTAACATACATATTGCTAGCCCAAGAGAAAGTGTTGGGGATGTTTCTGTTCAAATAGGCTCGCTCAGTTAGCTTTAATCCTAAACGAGACATAGAAGTCTTTAGCTTTCTTTATTCAAATAAAGGGAGAGCAGATGGGGGGCATTTCCTCTGCAGTAGAATCCCTCAACCCATCAGAGGATCACAGCCTCCTTTTAGCTGTTCCCTGACATTGTCATGAGTCCTCTCCCTTTCCCCATTGGTGAAGGTACTCAGGGTTCATATTTTTCTTGGTTCACCTACCATGTACTCATTTCCACCGCCCTTCCCCAGTAGGTACTTCTCCCTTCATTTCTTTTGTTTGTGTACTTTGTAATCTGGATTCAGTTTATTGTTTTGCCCAACTAGGGCTGACTTTGTGTCCTTTTTGATGAAGTCCATCCCTCTTTGTCCTGTCAAGCAAGAAAGGTTTACCATCAAGTGTTAAGTGAACATCTCCTGCCATATATGTGCAAGATAAGTTTAACCAGTTTGTCTCAGCCTTCCTTCATCAGCTTTATCTTGGGGTTTTTTTGCAAGGACATCTCTATCCTTCCTCTCCGTCCCAATTCCAGCTTTGCTTATTTTGCAAGGATACCTTATCTGTTCTTTATCTCAAAAACTTATGTAAACCTGCACTAGAGGTGCTGCATTCTGTAATAGATAAATGTTTTCTCTTAATTAAAAAGAAAAACGTGTTGGCAGAATGAATGGATTAACAACTATTTTGGCTTACCTTAAAATGCCATCTTGGAAAAAAAATATCCCCCCAAATCCTTGTGTTATTAAAGTTGCTACTGCGAAATCTCTAGTGTGGGTTATAGAAAACAGTTGTTTGCTAACCAACTCTGTAGCCCTTATTAAGCTTTTTCCATTCTGTAAAGGCAATAGCTCTGAAATACAGAAGTGATTGCATTAAATCCTTGGCTGGCAATTTTGTGTGGGATTGAGTATTGAAATGCAGCAAAGCAAATAATGAAGGCATATGTTTACCTATAATTCTTTTTACCTTGGGAGAAGGATTAAATAGGAACAGTTTGGTTGTTGTCAAATTCTTAACAGTTGCTTTCAAGCATGAAACAGTCCCCGGGCTCTCGGAGGATTTACTTAGCAGTTTGAATAGAGAGGTCTTTACTGCTAATGGAACTGAGATGGCAGGCTTAAGCAATGGGGTGCTTTATAGCCTCTTTAGCCACTTGAGAAGATGTAACATCAAATAGCTGAAGTAGTCTGGGTCTCCACTGGTGTTTGGGAAGTTGCACAAAGATCGGTGAATAAATAATTCAGAGTTGTAAGACTGTCTTGATGCCAGAGTGTTGCAAGAATCTAAAAGCTTGATTCGCACAAGGTTTGGTACCAGGAGACGTGATGTAGTTTTAACATGAGCCCAGCCCCAGGGAATGCTTACTGATGATTCAAACAAATAATAATGAAATAATATCTGTTGGGATTGACTGGGGGTTTCTGCAGAAGTATTTAAGATTCAAAAGCGTTTTTCATGAAAAGAAATATTTTGTCTTTGTGCAAATGGCTTGCAGTTATATAATTTTATAACTTTTGATATGAAAGTTAAGATTTCTTAGCAAGAGATGCAGTCTGTGATTGTAAATTCATCCTCATTTTTACCTGTAAGTCAGACTTTCAGTTTTGTTTTCACATTGGGTTCTTTTTTCTTTCAGGATTTCCTTAGTTAATGGAGGGAATGGATCCTTTCTCTTGGAAGGTGGAAGCAGCAGGAAGGTTGATAACACTGGAGGAATATTAGGCTTACATAATTTAGGATTTCTTTTGCTTTCTGCCAAATGGAAAAAAAAATATTTAAAATTCCAGTTTTACAAAGTACAAACTCTTCTACCTTGATACTGTTTTCTCCCCTTAAAATTCTTATTAAAGCTGCTAATGGGATGCCTGGTATTCAGAAGCTTTAATAGCTACAGGAATTGGAGTGTAACATGAGAGGCTTTTTTGGTTCAGTCCCCACAAATTTGGGATAATTTTCCATCCTTCAAAAAAGATTTTCACTGTCTCAAGTCATCTAAATTCTGCCCATGCTAATTGCTACATTGGTACCAGAATCATAACTTGGAGTAAAACTAATTTTAATTCCGAAGGCTATTGAGTATCTGTGTTTCATCTGTAAGATGACCCAAGAGCAAAAATAATAAAATCTGTGTTTATGAATGAATCTCCTCTGAGTGCATGAGGTTTCCCATTGTTTTACTCTTCTTTTGGGCTTGCGTCTGGAAAGATACCTCTGCAGAGAAACCATCTGATGGCTAATCAGCTGAATTTGAGATAAGTTTTTGCAGTAGCAGATATCGTCACTTGGAGGATTTAAATGAATGCCTATTTCTAGTTTGAATTTGTCATAAAATCATGGAATGGCCTGGGTTGGAAAAGACCACAATGGTCATCTTGTTTCAACTCCCCTGCTATGTGCAGGGTCACCATCCACTAGACCAGGCTGCCCAGAGCCACATCCAGCCTCGTCAAAGCATGGAGATTCTTCCCTATTGTATCTTGTTGTGAGTTTTTGTAGAAATCTCATCTCCATTTAAGTTCTTTTAGACTATGAGCAAATTGCATCTTAAACTTTTCCATCATAAATAATTCTTGGACTTCACAAGTATCTTATCAAAAATAGATCTTCTAGATCATCACAAATACTTGCAGTTCTTCTAGTGATTTTTTTTTTTTTTAGAAGCTGCCAAAAGCATCTCTTCTGCCCTGAGGTCTACTAATTTATCTAACCACAGAAAGTGCCTCTGGATTGTTCTTGGTGAATGTTATAATTGTAATGGCGGTAGCTATTTTTCTGACTGTGCCTTCATGCTTTTAGTACTCTTAAGGCTGTTAGCACAGCTTTCTGAAGGTTGGTGTGTTCTGTCTGCCACTGCTCCTTTACTGTAGATGATACCTACTCCCTCACTTAACACATTGCTCTGCAATAGAGTCAGAATTACTGTGGTAAGGTTCCTGTGAGGGTGAAAAAAGCATCTACTCTGGTTTGGTTTTGTTCTGCCTTCCTCGGCAAGAATGTGTATGTGGGTTTAGTGAGAAATATCTTTGTAGCCAACAGAATAGGATGCTGTTATTTTTGAGCAGAGCTCACCTCCAAGGAGGCAAAAGCCACAGTGTGTAATGTGTGTTAATTGAAAATATTTTGCTTTTTCTGAGAGAAAGCCTTATCAGTGTGTGTGTGTGTATGGGGGAGTACACCAAAGAAAAGCCAAGTTTTCCTTAAATGACTTCCAGACAATGTCTGAAACATCTAGCTGTATGGGCACTCTGCTATAAGGGTTCTGTCGAGAGGGCAGATATTGAATTCACACTTTCCATGAGAGAATGGGTGAGTAGTGTCCCTCTCCCACTGTCTTTGTAATGTTAGCTTTTAGTCGCCTCCTAGCTCTTTTTTCCTTTGTCCCAGAGCTTCCTTCGATTAACAATCCATTTAGTGGCCTCTTGCTGAGGAGGTAAGGGCACTTCTGTTCAGGTCGGCAGCGCTGGTCCTGAGATACTGCTACATTTAGCTGCCTTTTAAAACTCAACATCTCTTCAGGGACTTTTCTCTGGTGAACTTTGAAATGCTCTTTGGAGCCTGGAGCCTGGTCCCCCCCTGTTATCTAAGAAATAGCATACTTAGAATTCTCCTCTTGTTTTCAGGCATGGCCAACTTTTACAGGCTTCTCTTTCCAGTTATAAAAATGCAGGGTCATGTTCTGGGTCAGGCATTCGTTTTCCTCAGTGGCAAAGTGAGGCACAGAAAATCAAGAGTGTGCAGTGGGGCAGATTCCTTCTGTTTGAATCTTTTGGGACCCGGTGCGGTGGGACATCTAAGTGCTTGGCAGTGATACTGGCAAACATTTGGGGGGGAATTCATAGAATCATAGAATCGCTAAGGTTGGAAAAGACCCACAGGATCACCCAGTCCAACCATTCGCCCTTCACCAATGGTTCTTGCAAAACCATGTCCCTCAACACAACATCCAAACGCTCTTTGAACACCACCAGGGTGGGTGACTCCACCAGCTCTCTGGGCAGCCCATTCTAGTGCCTGACCACTCTTTCAGAGAAGTAGTATTTCCTAATGTCCAGCCTGAACCTTCCCTGGTGCAGCTTGAAGCCATTCCTTGAGGATTAGAGGTTTGGGAACAACTGTTAGAGGTGGCAGGAAGGTGGGTGGCTGATGCTGACCTGTCAGCTCCTAGGCCAGGTGTGACTGCAGAGGGGCAAAAGGTCAGATTACTGGCGAAATAGCTGGACTAAAGTTAGGAGGATGTAGCAAAGAAAGGTAATGTTTCACTTGCTGTGGAAGTACCTGCACAGCAGGGAGTTCGGTTTCTGAAAGAAATGTGGACTTCTGAAATCTTGATCTTACAAGAACAACATCATATGTCGTCATGTTAGATGGGGCACGTTGATGATTGGATCGTTAAGGGGTAATGCCTAGAATCTGTCAATCCCCTGTGCTTGTAAAAGAGGAGGGGGGGGATCTGAAAGCCTCTGGCAAAACTCCAGCTGTGCGTGCTGCTGTCATTGTTGTGGATGTGGCAGTCTGTCACAGTCGTGACAACCAGTGCTGGTGAAAGGAACCAGTTAATTCAATCAGCAGCTATTTAGTTACATTGATGCATGAATACAGCATGAGCAAAGTTACAAAAGGAGGAGCGTTATATTAATTAAAACAAATGAATCATTCTTCACTCTGGCACTGTAAATTGCTGGTGTGTGCAGGTTGGTTTGCACGCTCTTGCTAACACCGGGCTCGATGACTCCCTGTGTTTCTCTACAGCACCATAAATACAGATTGTCTGTCTGCAGGTAATCACCAATTAGGGTGAAACTTCTATTTACAAGTTCTGAGATACAGAGACTCAGGCCATTTCTGCCCGCTACAAACCACAGTGTCACAGAACTTTCTTCACATCAGCCCATTCTTAATGTGTCTTTCATAAAGGAGTCTTCCAGACCTCCTATGGACATGTAGAGGGAAAATTTGAGCTTAGGGTCACCTGTGCACCCAGCTAGACTAGCTCAGTGTCCTCTGTTTGGCACTATTTGTCTATTTATAGTCTTAGTGTTAGTATCATTTGCCTTTCCTTGGTCACTTTATTGTTTCAGTAATCATTCCACATATATTCCTGTTTTTTCCTAAACCTTAAAAAAAAAAAAAAATTGTTCTGGGTGTCTTTTACCTGGGGTTTCAACACATTAGTGTTGTCTGGCTCATTTGTTGCTGTACATTTTAATGCTAGTGGAATAAGGTCAATAGTTTAATGCTAGGTTTTTTTCCCCTCTGCACTAGTGTTTTTAAAAGGTCTGTGCTGGTATTGCTGATGTCTCATTACAAGTAGGAAAAAATGCTCAGAATGTCTGGAAGCATGTGTTGCCATCTTTTTCCTGTACCCTTTACAGTTGTTATTCCTTCACTGTGTACATACCAAATGGTGATTCCCATACATCTTTGCCTTTGAAACTTCTGGTGGTTGGGTAAATATATATAAATAAACTGTCTTTTTGGTAAAGCAGAAATTTGTGTGTATAATAACACACACTTAGTGCTTAGTTTGCGTATGTCACAGTGGCACAAGTGTTGTTGGAAGCTCCTAGAGCTCATAAAAAAAAATCCAGTGGATACCAATTATATTCCTGCCCATTGCATGTGTACAACCTTCAGGGTTGCCCTCTTCTTTAGTTTTTCATTTTTTTTATATTTTCTTGCTTCAGTAGTATCCACACATTTGACCTCTGCATCTTGTGTCATGACTTCACTGATGCTTTGTGCAGAAATTCTTCCATATATTTGCTATAATGAAAACCTGTAGAGATTTTATTATTATTATTTAGAAAGCCAAGATAATTTGCTGTTGTAAAAAAGTTATTTCTAGACAGACTCTTCTTGTGTTTGGGGTTTAACAGTAACCTGAAACTTAAGTGTCTTTATGTAAGCAAAACTGAAGGCTGAGGGATTATGAATTGCTTATTGAAGATCAGTTTCCTCCTTTTGTTTCTCTTTCCTTTCAAAGGAAGCTAATCTACTTTTGGGGGTTGTGGAAACTTTTGCATGGATTTTCAGATGATATCACCAGGAGGGTTGTTTTGGCTACCTGTGTCCTCCAGCCAGTAGCAGTTCCAAAACTCTTGCCTGAACCCCAGAATTTGATGCCCAAGTAGCTTACTCCCTACTTCTCTTTGAGTTTCTTGAACCTCACTTCTCTGTGATCTGTGAAGAATCCATATTTGTCTAACTAGTGTTTGGC
>PPHD01024405.1:0-12126 GCA_002909625.1 Bambusicola thoracicus
AAACATTTTTATAAAGTCTTGATTTTCACCTGACACTAAACAGCTCCAACCTTGTAAACCTGGACGTTTTTCATTTAACAGCATCTTTACTAGCTGCCAGCACCACTCACACTGGACCTCCATGACTGTGGGCACTGTTTTGGGGCAGAATGAGCCACTTTGGCTATGCTTGTTTTGCCATTGCTCCCTTCTGCATCTGACCATGACTGAGAGGCAGGAGTGGCCTGAATGGTGTGCAGAGCATGCTTTTTGCAATCAATGACTCCCTATTAGAGAAGTGTGAGTGCAGCCATTCTGTTTAATGGGGATGAACTGCCATTCCAGCTTTTTCCCCTGCAGCAACAGCCCTGCCTGTGCAGTTCAGATGGCTTTGGCATGTATCCTCAGCTCATGCTATGGAGCTGGAGCAGCTTCGCTGGGAGCATGAAAAGCATATTGTGCCTAGGAATGGGTCTGGACTGGGAAGTTTGTGAATGACTTTAAGAGAGTCCAGTGTTTGCTTTCAGCATTTGGATCAGACAGCAGAGAGCATCGTCCTCCAAGCTGCACCTCCCCGCAGCAGCAAAGTGTGCACTTAATTTAAGCAATGTATGCGAGGGTTAAACTTGCTTCAGAGTGGCTCAAAAGTGAGGGTTAGTTTTTATGGAGGGAAAGGGAGCCATCTGAACTAAGTGCTGGAAATCAAGAAGGAGATTTGCAGGCCAGAAAGAGCCTCCGGGGTGAAATGTCAAAGCCGACTGCGCTTTCTGCTCTCAGTATAGCTTTGAGATAATCCCCTTCATTGCATTAACAGCCCCTGAATGGGGCAGTATTTATTCCATGCATTGACAGGCTGCTTCCAGGCAGCGCTTTTCATAACTGCTCTGTATGTATGCATCTACTTGGACTCTTATCTGGGCTGAGATCTGGAGTAACTGCTTTGAGATCAGTGGATTTACTCCAGGCTTACATGCATGTGGCTGAGATTAAATCAGTTCCAAAAGTCCCAACCACCAAACGATGACTTCACAAGATCTAACATCCCCAGAATAACTGCTAAGGAGTGTGAGGAAGGCATCCTTTGAGCACAGTTTCTCCCACTCGAGTTTATAGCCATACCTGCTGCTGCCCTGCAGCCAGGGGCAGGGACTTAGTGCATTCCTCCTGCAGCACCCATCCTGCTCCTCTTTGGAGTGGGAGACTGTACCTTGCAAAGCCGCAGTTCAGAAAATAGAGTAAAACGTGAGTAAAACACATCTCTGCTTTTGGGAGTGCTTTGTAGCAGCAGGGCTTCATGCACCTCCCAGAGGAGGTGAGATGGTTTCCAGTACGGACGGATTGCTGCAGTGGAACATGCCAATAATCTCAGGCTGCAGTGCTCAGATAGCTGCAGTGCTAACCACATTGTGTCTGCAGTGAGGCAGCATGGCCAGCAACCAAGTGCAGCAAGGCACTCTTGACTTCTTTGATGGAAAATGAGGTGTCTGATCCAAACTGGGAGAGAGGAACAGGGGGGTAAGCAAATCAGCAACAGCTCCGGCTGGGAAAAGAAGCCTTAGTGGCCAAAGAAAAGGTTGAGTTTGCGATCTAATTAGGGTTTGCAAATATTAAGTGTCTGTTGTTTTGGCTTTTG
Organism: Bambusicola thoracicus; assembly: GCA_002909625.1. NCBI lineage: Eukaryota > Metazoa > Chordata > Aves > Galliformes > Phasianidae > Bambusicola > Bambusicola thoracicus. The sequence continues at coordinate 1,613 of PPHD01024405.1, forward strand.
TGTTAATCAGGTGGTATTTGTAGCGCTCCATGGGATACGGGGTCTGCGCGCCACCTCGTTCCCATCTGTTTGTGCCTCTTATCACTTCAATTCATGCAGGTGGAACGATATTACCAAACCACAGAAACATCAGATGAAAATCTGTCATTGCATAGCTCCCTGCATGCAGTCTGCCAGAAACGTGTAAGCGGCACACACCGTTTGCCTACCAAGCACAGCTCTGCCCTCATTGTAATTCAGGACCCCACTAAGGTGCCACTTCAGTACTGTAGGAGTCCAAAACATGAGGCTGGTGGGTCTGTGTGCCGAGCAAGAATCTCTTGTGCAAGCCCTCATCTAGTGCTAGTGACATTCTGAAGCTGCACGTTCCCCCTTTATAAGTGTTCCCATTGTGAACACAAGCAAAAACTGTTACCGCGTTACCTGTTCCTTGGGTTCTGCTTTACACCTGACCCAGAGCTAAGCTGTCACAGACTTTACACAGTGGGGAAGGTTGCCGTAGCAAGCTGTTGCCTATCCTACAGGAGAAGAAGAAGAAGGAAAAAAAAAAAGATTAGCAGTTTTATAATAATGTAGTGGAAAATGGACTTAAAAAGTAATAGCGGTTTGGGGATTTGGCTTGTTTTCCATTATTTTGCTTTGGCTACAAAGGATGTTAGAAAAATGCTTGGGTGACAAAGGATGGCAATGCCAGGACAAAAGCCTTATAAGAGAACTGGCTCTCTCTCTCAATAGGAAATGCTACAGCTAATATAAAAATAGATCACACAACCATAGATACACATAGAGGTAACTATGAAGATGCTTAGAATTTAGTACTTAATTTTTTCAGGTGGGAAATAGGTCTTTGATGAAAGGTACTTTTGGGGCTTTTTTTTTTTTTTTTTTCTTTAAATGCAGGTGAGTAAAGTCTCATTTCCCACTGAGTTAATTTTTGATATGGAATTAAGTCCCATGGCACTCAGAGAAGAAAAGCTGGTGTGTTTGTGCTTTGCGTGCTTGTAGGTGATTGCATGTCATGGGAGCATTAACCATAGAATCACATAGTGGGCTGGGTTGGAAGGGACCTTAAATATCATTGAGTTCCAACCCTCTGCCATGAGCAGGGTTTTCACTGTCCAGATTAGGTTGCCCAGGGTCCCAAACCACACAGGAAGTGTCTTCAGAGTCACTTGGCAAGTTACTTGAAACAGATGAGTGCAGTGTCACCTGTACGTGGTCTTCTCACCACCACACCTCTGCCTGGACCGCTGCCCATTGCTAAAACCCACTGAACGAGTAGTCCTGAGCTGCTCAGATCCAGCAGCCATGAGGGCATATTGCTGTGCAGCAGCTCTGTCATGGCAGGCTTGGTGCTTTACTGTTGCCAAACTTCGTGGTCTTGATATGAAAGCTAATTCCAACACCAGGATTTTTTAGTCTGGTGTGAAAGAAGAGGAATTCTGCATTTGTGGGAAAATGAAGCAGCAGTAATATATATATATACACACCTATATATTTATTTTGAGGGATACTGATGTGGATGCTTTTTTGTTTAGAGTGAATCAGTGGATGTGGAGAAGGGTCTGGTTTTGCCATGATTTCACCACCATGATTTGATCTTAAGTTAGAAAGGTAAAGAGAGGTGCAAAAAAATGTAAAGGATCACAGTATGAATCATAGAATGGTTTGGGTTGGAAGGGCCCTCAAAGCCCACCCAGCCCCAACGCCCTGCTGTGCGCAGGGCTGCCACACAGCAGCTCAGGCTGCCCAGAGCCCATCCAGCCTGCCCCTGAGTGCCTCCAGGGGTGGGGTACCCACAACTTCTCTGGGCAGCTGTGCCAGGGCCTCACCGCCCTCTCAGTGTAAAATTTCCCCCTCTCTTTTAGGTAAAAATCATTCCCCCTTGTCCAATCATCGCCTGCCCATGAAAAAAGTTAATTCCTCTCCTGTTTATAAGCTTTCTCTTAAGAATTGGAAGGCTGCAATGATATCTCCCCTGACCCTTCTCCAGACTGAACGAGCTTAGCTCTCTCAGCTTGTCTTTATAAGAGATGTGCTTCAGCCCTTTGATCATGTTCATGGCGCTCCTCTGGACACACTCCAACAGCTCCATGTCCTCCTTGTGCTGGGGGCCCCAGTCCTGGACACAGTACTGCAAGTGGGGCCTCAGGAGGGCAGAGCAGAGGGGGACAATCCCCTCCTGCACCCTTCTGGCCACCCCTCTTCTGATGTAGCCCAGGATACTGTTGGATAATAGATTTAGGGATGTTGTAGACAGTTGTTTTGCAAACAATTTTTGGCTCAGAAATCGCAAGTGCACCTGCTTTCCTGGCAGTGAAGGGCATGTGAGTGCTTTATAGTCCTTGGTCTGCAAAACCTTTTAGCCAGGACATTTCCATCCATCCTCAACCAGAGGTTGGGACTGAAGAATACATGTAATAGGAAAAACTGTGCAGAGATGCAGCTCTGCTGACACTTACACTGAAGGGTCCCTGGCAAAGCAGTGAAGTAGATCCTCCCCACCCTTCCCCTATTGATTTGAGACAGGGAATTGTCTGAAGTTTTAAGACGAACTTACCAGATTCACACTTTCCGATCCTTTTCCTCCTTTTCCCTTCTCTTCAATACCTGTGCATTTTATAGTACAGATACATTAACTTTAGACTAATTAGACTGTAATTGTGGCACAGCTACAGCTCAGTCCTAATTTCATCGAAGCAGCTGTGCAGTTTTGGGTTCCTATGATTGGCTCCATGATCGCCCTCTGGCAGCCACTTGGGAAACCATTCCCCTCACCATCCAGACTGAATCCTTGCTGAATGTGGAAGAAGAGACTGGAATGGGCTGCCCAGGGAGGTGGTGGAGTCACCGTCCCTGGAGGTGTTCAAGAACCACGTGGATGTGGCACTGAGGGACATGGTCAGTGGGCATGGTGGTGTTGGGGTGGGGGTTGGTCTTAGTGGTCTTCTACTACCTTAATGCTTCTGTGATACTATGATCGCCTTTGGGTTACTGACTGTTGGTCTAAAAGGGAGCCCTGTGCAGCTCAGAGACGAATCACAGGCTGAGATGGACCCTTACCCTTACCTTCTGCAGCCTCATTGTGTAGCTATCATAGATGCTAGAAAATCCCCCCTGGAAGGGAAGCAGCAGCCTTGCAGTGCCTGTGCAACCGCAGTGCAGAGCTGGCCATGCTGCCGGGGCCAACATCCCTAGCAGCTGGAGCAGGGTTTGATAGAAATACCAAGACACTGACGTTTGCATATTATGTTTTCTGGATGCATTCACCATTCTGTTTGAAGAGGCCCGTTCTCAAAACTGTGAAGGTGTAGGGAACGTCTTTTGAAAACAGCTTTGTGCTAAAGCAATTAAGTAATGTTTATGTCAGATAATTAATTTCAAGGGAAGGATTAAATTGCTAAAAGGCTACATAACAGACTGAAAACAATCTGCAGGTTTTCGAGGCATTTCTCATTGGGAAGGGAGGGCTTATTACTGAGATTAGCTTTTCAGAGTTGTAAAGGAGGGTTCAGCAGCTATAAAGGCTGGGTTGTTTGGCACCAGCATCTCAGTTTGTGGCTCTAAGTGTCTGCTTGCAATTAATGGAGGTGCAATAAACATATGTGTGCAGAAGAATTTGTGGAAAAAAAAAAACAGAGCGAGTGCTGTAAGAAATGTGTTTCAGCCAAATGCAAGTGTAGTTAAGTGAAAACAAATATTGACAACCGCATCTGAGAAATGGGAAAACTCTAACCTAATGCCGCAGTCCAGACTGATCTCTGGAACTGATGTTTTTTCTGGATATGTCTCCTATGTCTGTGCCTCTCTCAGTACCCTATGTGCCAGAGGCGGCACCTGGTGCAGATCAGTACACAGCAGAGGCAGCAGGTTCTGGTCAGCACGTAAAAGCTTCCTCAGTAAGAACGATTGTCCCTCTCTGCATAGCATTTTAGCACTATCCCGAGAAACTGCAGGGAAACATGTTCACAGCTCCTCAATGATAGGACGTCTTTCTTTTTCTGTTTTCCAGACAGACTTATGCTGTACTGCACACTTGCTTGCAATGTTACCTCTGACCAGGGAGTTATGTTTTTCGTTTTCTTCCCTTGTAGCTGTCTCACTGGGACTCCTCTCTAGGCAGAGCCAGCATAGCGGTACAGTCACGGTGCATCCATGATCCCCAACTGTTATTTCAGATCCTTCTGCCCCCTCTTTTCTTTGGAGAGAGCTGCCAGGGCTAAGACTGACTTTAAGTCTGAAGCTCAATTTTTATCTAGTGAGAGCTGTAGCCCAATATGTAGTACTTTGGGTTAAAGAGTTACAGATAAGCTAATGAAGTGCCTCAGGCAATAGCAATTGAAGTTCCTTGGTAAAAATGCTGAGTAAAATTAGCGGTATGCTAAGTACAGCAACTCAAAGCCCGGAATTTCCAGCTCAGAGGGAGTCACTGGAAGGATGGGCAACATTTGCATGAAGTAATTAATAATTACTGACTTGGTTTAAAGCTACACAGGGGCAAGACCTCGGTTCAAAACAAGATTCCCTCCAGGACCTTTTGGGTTGGCCTCTGACCCCCCTCCAGCTGTGCCTTACTCCTCTCCAGGTTCCATGCTGTGCAGACCGGCACTAATAGCAACCACCACTGGGGTTTTTTGCTCGAGCCTTCATTGTGCCGTAATGCTTCTCCCTTTGGTAGCGCTCAGTATTACTGTTATTACATGATGCTTTGCTAGCTTGCTGTTGGGAAAGGCAGCTGCCTTCCACAGAGTGGTGCAGGCTACCATTACGCTGTGTGGGATTATGCACGCTGCTATACTTCTGGCATCCGAGTCTGTCATTTAGATTAATTTGGAAATTATGTAGTGACTTGAGGAGAAATGCTGCTGAATTCGTGTTTGTTATCTTGGACAATACAATTAGTCAAAAAAAAAAACAACCCACAGTAATTGTGTAAGAAACGTGATACTGAATGGCGTTGCATGTAAACTGAAGTACTGGCATGTAACTGTGCCTTTTCCATTTTTCTCTTTTTTTTCCAGTATGGGATACTGCATCCTTTTTGTCCATGGTCTGAAAAAGCTGACTACGTGCTTAAATAAGTGGAGAATTACTGTTCTGACTCTCTTTGCTTTACTGCTGCTGCTGTTCTCTTGGAAGACCGTGAAACAGAATGAAATCTGGCTCTCCAGAGAGTCCCTGTTCAGGTATGGGCAGCCATGGGAGAATACTTGCATTTTCATATTGTTTAAAGTAAGTTGTGCCTGTTTGCTACACGGAATAAATGGTTTGCTATGTCACAAGGACTAGTCCGGCTATTAATGCGGTGATGCAATTAACATCTTGATTATTATACATAAAAAAAGTAACCGCCACCACCTACTTTCTGTTTTCTGACAGCTGTGCAAAAACTGGTGTCAGCACTTCATGTGCGTATGCACAAACTTTTGTTCTGGCAATAGCATTTTTAAGACGCTGTTTTTAAATAACTTCGGTGCTGTAGATTTACCAGTAATGTAATGCTTTCCTTTTTAAGGACATAGCAGAATTTTGTTGCAGCCCTACAAAACACCATAGTAACGCTATTGAATATATTGAATTTTCTTTAGCAATATTCTTAATGACAAAAATGAAATGCAACCAAGTGCCAAGCGTAATGTACCATATTTCATTTTATTTGATTACTCTTTGCCAAACAGCTCTCTTTATAACCTCATTTATATATTTTTCTGCATCGAAACAGACTGTTTCATTTTGTGTTTTTCTAGGAAATGTATTGCATTTGCCTCCAGCTGCTTTCAGCAGTTGTCTAATTGTGAGGTAATTGTAGAAATGCAGGTGATTTGCACACTGGTTGCTTAGCTTTATTTTCTAACTTATTGGCCAGAGCAAAGTTTAATTTACTCAGCGCTGAGGAGTATGAAATCACTTTTTATGCGTACCTTTCAGACTTCAGGAGACACTCTTGAAGTGGTTGGAGCTGTTAGTGGAATTTTGTTTTAAATCTGGAGTAGAGCTTTCTTTACTCCAACACAATTCATTGCCTGTCTCTCTGAACCTCTGTTTGCTGTTCAGACAGCAGCAGCCATGGTGACCAGTCTGGGCTCTCACAGCGCCACATTGAATGTGGTTCCAGTCCAAGCCATTCTTGGTTGGTGGTGGCCACTTGCAGGAAAGCCAGGCAGCTTCCCAAATTGGGTGACTCTCTTGTTGAAAGGAGGTTGGAAGATGGCAATTCCATACGTTGTGCGTTAGGCATCACCTATGTCACGTTGCATAATGCTGTGGTCACCTGTGTTTAAGAGAGATGAAGTCAAACCAGAGTGGATGAGAGGAAGGTATCTCTCACTGAGAACCCCTGTTGGAGTGTATCAGTGTGTCAGGGGGATCTGTCACAAAGGAGACATAACCCGTAGTTACTTTGGCTTAGTTGGATACAAGTAGGAATCACAGAATCATAAAGGTTGGAAAAGACTACCAAGACCATCTAGTCCAACCATCAGTCCATCACTACCACGCCCACTAACCATGGCCCTCAGTGCCGTATCTACCCTTGAAATAGACTTGTATCTGTATCTGTCCTGACTCCGTTCAAAGCAAGGTGGCCTTCCACAAACGGGATCAAATTCAGAAGTCATTGACCTGTTTTAGTGCAGCACTAGGGATTTGGTGTTGCCCACAGCATTACGCTGGACTAGGTAGTACGCTTGGTGGCTTGGGTTAGGCTGGCCAGCTTGGGTCTTTTGGGGACAAGTCTAGGAAAGATATCTGCCCTAGGCTTTTGATGAGAACAGAAGAATGTAGGTGTGCTCATGCTGGGTTACCTGGTATTGCCTCTGAAAGCAATTGGCAGCAGATGCCTATAAAGGCAATTTAAGAACCAGACAATCAGCAGTGATGCTTCTCTCAATCTTTTCCTAGCTTGCACTGATCTCCAATTTAAAGACTTCCTGAGTCAGGATTCATTTTCTTTTCTTTTCTTTTTTTTTTTTCCTTTAACAGCAGCTGATGGACTTTTCTTCCATTAATGTCTCTGGCTGCTTTTTCAAATCTATTTATAGTTTTGGCTTCCACAGCATCCTGTGCACTGGGCTCCATCGTTAAATTACACAGTGTGCACAAAACAACTTCCCTTTTATATGTCATGAATGTTCTGCCTGATCATCTTTCCTGGTTTTCCCTAGTCCTGGTGTTGTGAATGAGTAGGGAGTAACCCATCAGCTGATCACTTTTCACGTGCCTTTTGTGCCTATATAACCCAGCCTCTCCCCAAGACCCTCACCCAGAGCTGCCTCTGTTTTGCACTGGAGTCAGCTAGTTTTGAACTCTCCTCATATGAAAGCTGTTATGCTTCCATATCAGTGGTTTCCGATCCTGCTTGTCACTATTGGCTAGGTGTTTTCTAATTCTAACCTGTCCTTTTGAGATGGAGACCAGAACAACATACTCCATTCAGTTGATTTGCAGCGCAGTACTATAGGGCTGTTTTCTGGTTGTTCTCTATTCCTTTCCTATTAATGTCTAATTTGCCCACACAAGCTCCAGGATACCTATTATGAGTGGAAATGTCTGATGTGTAGACACCGATCTAAAACTTGTGTCTGTAACAGAATTCTATTTCATTTGCCACTTTCTTGCTCAGTCTTCAATCCTGAAGATACTGCAGATACTGCAGATCCTTCTAGAACATTTTTTAGTTAGCTTTAATTCCTGGAGCATGATTCATGTTGTCATTTGCAAATGTGTTGTCTCCCTGTTCGATCCCATATTCAGATCTTTTGTGAACACATGAAGCAGCCTAAGTGCCAGTGCACGGCTCTTGGGAACCCTGCTTGTAGTCTTTTCCACTTAGGAAATCTTTTCAACTACCTGTTCTCTTGCTGTGTTTCAGGCAGACGGTGATTCACAAGAGGGCCTTCCATCTTATTCCATGATGCCTTTAAGAAATGGGAAAACTTCAGTGAGAGATTTTATCAAAAGCTTTTTTGAGCATCCAGGTGCACAACATTGACATGATTGAAACTGACTGGGCTTTCATAAAAGCTTTCAATGGCTTTAGTACCACACGCCTGTTGAGTCTATCAAAGAACAACGGATCAGTTCATCTAACTTATTTCTGCAAAGTACAAGGTTAAATTCTTCCCTGTTGGATTGTAGCTATCCAGAAGTTTGCTAGATCCAGTTTTATTGCTGTTTCTCCCAAATTACTTGAACAGAAAATCAGACTTGCTGCTCTGTCGCTCCCCATATCCTTTGGGTGGAGGCAGCTGACATCATGTTCATCATCTCCCATTTCTCCTATAATAAGGCTCATTTAAATGATAGGTTACACATTCCAGCTAATAGCAGCTTCACATGTGATTTCCTTTGGATGCATGCTACCAGGCCCTGTTGATTTTTAAGTGTTCTTGGTGTTGGTTTGTTTTAAGGCTTCTCTTAGTGCCACTTCAGTTTGAGACAATGCTTTGGACTTGCCCCTCTAAGGAAAGGTTCTAGTGTGGGAACGTCCTTCATTTCCCCTTAGTGAGCTCTTCTGCTGTGGCCTTTTCATCTGCAGGCATTACTTTTAGAACCTCCAACGTATATTTTCCTTAGTGGATCCTTGGCTGATTCTTTGTCTGATGTATTACATTATTAGCCTTGATGTCTTTAGCAAGTTTTTCCTTACATCTCCTTTGGTCTGCCTAATTATAGTTTATGTTGAACTGGATAAAATTTATACACTTATCTTTTTTTTTACCTCTTCAGCTGCGAAGTTTACTTTCTAAATGGGTGTTTTTCATTTCTCATAGCCTTCTTTATTATGCTATTTAACCTTGTTGGCATTCTGTTGTCCTTTAAGATCTTTTTTTCATAGGTGTTAGACATCTGTTGGGAGTCTGTAATATGGTAGGGTGGGAAAGAAATGCAACAGTAGAAGAGTGGAACAAGAAGATCATTCCATTATCTAAGGAGTATAGAGGCCGTATGTGGGACGATGTGAGAGGAGTAAAGGAGGGAGAAGTGGATGGAGGCATGTTAGCAATAAATTAGAAAGGACAGAGCAGGAGGAGGAGATAAGGAACAGTAAAGCAGTTTGAGAGAAAATAGTAAGGAAACAGAGCAAATCTATATGTGGGGAAGGGAGACATAAATCAACCTACTTGGTAGTCTGTCTGTGTGTTGATTTTTTTTTTTTAAAGAAGTATGTGCTGAGAGGATCTTTATTCCCATTCTTATTTCTCTGTTCTTCTTCCTCCACTTGCTGCTTTAATTAATTACTGATTTTTCCCTCCTCTCGTTCTTCCCCTTCACCTCTCCTTTCAATTCTTCCATTTGATTAGATGTGTTTCTTCAGTGTCAGTCTGTCTCAATTCCCTCAGTTCTGCTACACATGCTTTGTCTGCACTTTTTTTTCCCCGGAGATGTAGATGTATTCTCAGCATGTTATCAGTTTTGTACTTTGCACCCCATCTTTGCCCTGCTTTGACACAATGCTGCCAGTGTCGATACCATCACCCTCCTAGCTAATGGCTGCCACAACTCTTGGGCTCCAGTACAGGGTCCAAACCTGGAGGAACCAACAATCCCTCTGAGTCCTGGCTCCCTCAGCGTGGAAGAGAATGATACCACCTGAGGAGAGGATGCATCTACACATTTGTGCATAGGTGTGTGTGCAAGGGCTAAAAGTGAGAAGCAAATGACCCACAAGCGTAAAAAGTGACTAGATGTATAGATAAAGCTATTTGAAGCATACATTTCTAGAAGCCTCAAGTTTGCCTGACTGTGTTAGCAGGTGGACAAGGAGGGCTTGTTTGGAGCTCAGGCTCCAGCCAGTCAGAGGGAGCGAGATGAGGGCTGTGGGCTAACCCCTGCATCCGCTGTATTGACCTTCTCAAGCTTTGTGAAGCTGCCACGTTTCCTATTGCTCCTGGAAAGCATTGCGTGCACAGCTCACATTTGTGACAGTGCCTGGAAGTACGGCTGTAGACAGTAAAGGAGCTATATAAAAGTGGCTCTTTCTTAGTTGGCAGATTTCCCTCCCTAGTCAGGTCTGCTGACCTCAGTAATGTGCAGAAAAGCCCCAATCAAAAACAAAAACAAAAAAGAAACAGGAGAAAAATAACCAACCCACCCCAAAGGAGACATTTACTGCTGTGTGCTTTTGTTAATTCTGAAAGTCAACTCAGTTAAGAAGAGCAATTTCCCTTGCATTTTGTGCATCTTCTACAGAACAGTTCAGAGTCCTGTGCTGATATCTTTGAAAATCAATGCAGGGATATGAGGCCAGGAACAGCGGCTGTTGGGGTCATCCAGGGAACATTTTGCCATAGAGAACCGTTATTGGTGCTAATGATTCCCAAAGCAGAGGATATCACTTCACTGTCCCAAGGTTCCTGCTGAGACAGGAGCGGTCTCATTTCCTTGCAAACCGAATGCTTTTCATATGAAAATCACAGAAAATAGATGAACTTTCTGCCCCGAACTTTGCAGAGTGGGACAGGCACCGAGGAAAACAGTATCATGGGAGACTTTTGCTGGCTAAATGGGATTTG